>CABFVX010005674.1:0-15916 GCA_902151425.1 Timema shepardi | reverse complement strand
TTGAATTGTTAGCAATGGGGAAAAAAAATTAATAACAAAAGAGGTGGTCAACGTCTTCTCATCAGGCGGTACGATTAAAATCGCGCAGTTTTTCTCATTTAGTTTAATATTTCTCATGTGTATAATGGATAGCGCACGTTCTGTGATTTCCACTTAACTTATTTGTGTTACCGTCAGAGAAACCAGACCACCACATGAATTAATCTCAAAATGTTTATATATAACTATCATTCAAATTATTACACATAGTCAGTGTAAGTTAAGAATTAAGTTAAGAATTAACAGCATGTTTTAAAATATATCTATATTTTTCTATCAAAAAAAGATTAAGTTTAATAAGATTAGAGTAACTATTCATAGTTCATTACGAAACATCTCAAATTAAATCTGAAACCGACAAATAATATTCTGTGACATTATCGAACGCGCGTACTAAAATCAAAATGGAGTACCTTCATACTTCAGAAAATTGACTCCAGGTAGCAGTGTTCAAACAGTTCAAGCTATCGACGGATAGGTTGCGTTGCTCACAATATTTAAATCAAACTACTTGGAATGTAATATTCGGAAAAATTATATAAAAGGAGTCGGTAGATAATAATTACATTTTATTGATTTCTGATAAGGTGCTTTTTGAATTTTAACTGTATTATAGTAAAATTAAATGAATATTATAATGATGAACAAAATAAAAATATAATTTTAATAAAAATGTCATGTCAAGCTTCGTCCTTTAAAAAAATTGATTAGATAACTTTGTTGCTTACGACGTATTGGACAAGTGCAAGCATAAACCTCGCCTCGCAAACTGTCTCTGTTAAACTTCACTTTCTTCATAGTGCGCCGTTAACCTTACAGTCTTTCTCGCTCCTCAAATAACATTTGAGATACTTAATCAACTCTCGTAAGATTTGTGAAAAACAATAATCGACAATGTTGTTGGAGCACAATAGTGCACCCATAGGAAGGGTAGTCAGGGGGAGGAGGGGGAATAGGGCATTTGACCTACCCCAAGAGCCAAATAATTTTAATAAAAACCCAACAAGGCTACATCAAGTTGAACTTTATTATTATTATTATTATTATTAGCACCGCGTCTTACTACCCGTTCGGGTTATACGCACTTACGCTAATGTGTAATGGTAGTTAATGTGTAATGGTAGGGTGATTGTGAGATGAAATGGAGGACCTACAGTTTAACGTGGGATCCGAACCACGGTGGAGGCCTGAGATTCCACACATTCACAAGATGTCTTGTCAGAGGTGAAGGAAGGGTTTGGCAAGCAGATAAATCTGTGCCGGGACCGAGGATTGAACACCGGACCCCAACACACAAAAGTCCGACACTTTACCCCCTAGACCGCCAGGTCGCCGCTTCTATAAACCTCGGTGATAATCCTAAAGGTGCACTTACAGGGCTCGAACCAAGCATCCCCCTTGCCCACGAGGGGCAGCAGAAGGATCTTCCCTTGTAGGGTGTAGTTCCCTTCCACCCTCATCTTTGGGACGGTCATCTCCGTCGTGAAACTGAAGGTGCGGTAGTCGACCCTGAAACACGGACACACATAAATTAAGGTAGAAGTGTAACATACGCGAGTTGAGGGCAGGGTTTTTTTTCAAGTTTTTAAAGAAAAAACATATTTTTGGTTAAAAAGAAAAATCAAATATTTTTTCTGTCGAGGGTGTCCTGGAATTTGATGATAGTTTTTTTTTTATCTATTTATAATTGACCCATGGTGTAGTGGTCAATCAGTGCACCCGGATAAGAGTCTAGGGGTCCCAATTTAATTCTTGGCTAGTACCTTGAATACTTTTTCCTGAAAGGGGAGTTTCCCCAATGGTCACCAAGGTTTGGTTGATTAGGCTTAAGTTAGGTTAATATTTTGATTGGCCCCCACACCCTCATACTCACTATCACCCTCTTACTATCCCCATCACCTCATCTTAACGAGACATGTAAAGAGCCTCCACGGAAAGGATGTATTATTAGTACATTCGAGCGTCCCCTGGACAACGGTACATCAGTACTGGCTAACCTTTCCACTACTGGGCTACGAGGGATGTAACGCAGAGGCGCAATATTATTATTATTTTCATTTAATAAACTTGTCATCAAATGCCGCCATGCTCATGACAGATATTCAACAACTGTTGATATCACCGTGTAAAGAAAGTTACACTCTGTGTTTCTACCGAAGCAATATTTGATTTATTCTGACAACAACAAAAGTTTTGATATAAAAACTGCACACACATTGACCTTTTTAATTGCTTCCCCTCCACTCCCCAACTTAGCACTTACTAGTGACGTGGGAAATCTATCGATACTTTACAAAAAAAATCAATATTCCTCACTTTAGATACAGATACTTTTATTACCTGATATTTGAAGAAAGACATACCCGCTACCACATCATGTTTGGTTCCAGAGCGAATCATTGCCTTATTACCAATTGTGGATGCCTGTACTGTACCGGCCCGCCTCGGTGGCGTAGTTGGCTAACGCGCTTGTCGTGTTGAGCTCGACTGCTGAGGACGGGGAGATCGAGGTTCGAATCTCGGTCGGGTGAACCGGGGGTGGTTTTCCCCCTAGATAGTTTTCCACTCTCCCTCCACTCAAATGCGGGTTCACTTCCTCTAATTCAACCTTTCCAATTCCTAATCCACTAGAGTAATTAGTACTTATAGCGTATAACCCGAACGGGTAGTAAGACGCGGTGCTAAATATTATTATTATTATTATTATTTGTACTGTATCGAGATCGCCATAAATATGCATAACCAACGTAAATAAAGCATTTATAGTTGAAATAAACAGTTTATAATGCAACGAATCGCAGGGATTATTACAGAAAATGCAGCGCGTGTTTTTTTAGACAAACAGTTCTGCAGGAAGGCATCAGCTTCATATCGCTAAGCCGTCATACGAGCGAGACAAATGTCGAATATTCGGGGTATAGTCACCAAATAAAACGGTCGTACGAGAAGTTGAAGTTCAACTGAATTCTGTTCAGCAAATCCTCGACTTACACGGTTAATCCGTTTTAAATAGCGGGAGCGTGTAGAAACTAATAGTTGATGATACGACTGTTGTTAGTAAAACTTGCCCACTGCGCGCGTTTGCGTGCGTGACTACGCTCGGAGGACGTATAGGAGCATAGAGAGAGGTATTTTCTCCCCAAATACGGGCTGCCGGACCCTGATATGACAAGTGAGTTTCCACTTTGAAAAATCTCTGGCCTTATATAAGATGTCAAGACTAGTGACGTAGTTGAGTCCTTAATGTAAGTCGAAGTACCACAACCAAACAGCTACAAATTCACGAAGCTGGAGCTCGCATATCTTGCATCCAACTACCCCGAATCGGCGCCACTAAAAATTCACGTGGCTTGAATCCGCGTAACTCTAATCCGTGTAAGTCGAGTATTTATTGCACTGAGCTATGTAAGATAACATTACCCGTCTGTGTGAGGTATTATATAACAAAGACCTGTGTATTACTTGTTGTTGGTGACGTTGATGGCCGACAGCCCTCGGATGATGACTCGGGTGAGGGAGGCGTTGACGGCGACCGGTCCGTCGTTCCCTTGGAGGATGTTGATCTCCGTGACATGCAGTGGGTCCAGAGGGAGTATTCCTGCTTCCTGGAAACCTTCGAACACGCGACCACTCACATATTTATCCGCCAGAACCACCTCGATCTTGGGTCAGAAGATGATTAGGTGTGGAAAGGGGGAGGGAGGGATGGAAGAAATTGCTGCCTGCATTCAGGATTTTTACACATTTTATAACAATAAAACCTTTTGGGCAAAATAAATAAAGTATTGCTTCAGAGTACTCAGAGGTGATATTGGGTGTATACAGGGCCAACGACAGAAATGTTGGGGTCTATCACTTTGATAATTTGGGAGCCCCCTCACCAAAGTCTTTAGTTACATCACTGAAGTCAATACTGCTTGATGTGTTGTGTTCTATAAGAGAGTGGGGCTAAACTGTGAAGACGGTCTTGTATTATTATTATCAGCACCGCGTCTTACTACCCGTTCGGGTTACACGCACTTACGCTAATGTGTAATGGTAGGGAGATTGTGAGATGAAATGGAGGACCTACAGTTTAACGTGGGATCCGAACCACGGTGGGAGGCCTGGCATTCCCCACATTCACAAGATGTCTTGTCAGAGGTGAAGGAAGGGTTTGGTAATCAGATAAATCTGTGCCGGGTCCTAGGATTGAACCCCGGACCCCCAGCACAGAAGTCTGACATCTTACACCCTAGACCGCCAGGTCGCCACAGTCTTGTAATATCGTAGCTTGTATGTAATTGTGAATTATAACAAGCTTTCTGAATGCTCTCCCACCTTCAGCAAATGATTTGGGAGGGTGCAAAAAATGCTAAGTGCTATGAAAACCTCCGCAAAAAAAACACCTTCTAGTCGCACCTGCCAATCAAAAAAAAAACGTTCTTTAGATAAATATTGGCAGCTGTTTTTATACGACACTACTAGATTTAAAAAAAAATAGTTCTTATGGATGGGTGATGGAGCCCCCTTTAGCTCGGAGCCCGGTAGAACAGTCCCCCTCCTGTCGCCGGCCCCGTGATCGGCTGCAGAAAGGCTTGTTCTACAAACTTCTTGAGGTTCTGAGGCATCCCAAATTACAGGTCAGCTTTTCAATTTTTTTATAAAAATATTCCGTATTAATTAAATCTAAGCTCATGGCTAGAAAATATATTATTATATATATTACTACCCGTTCGGGTTATACGCACTTACGCTAATGTGTAATGGTAGGGTGATTGTGAGATGAAATGGAGGACCTACAGTTTAACGTGGGATCCGAACCACGGTGGAGGTCTGGCATTCCCCACATTCACAAGATGTCTTGTCAGAGGTGAAGGAAGGGTTTGGTAATCAGATAAATCTGTGCCGGGACCGAGGATTGAACCCCGGACCCCCAGCACAGAAGTCTGACACCTTACCCCCTAGACCGCCAGGACACCGCTAGAAAATATAAAACCAACAGTTGAGCTGGACTTCAAACTATTAACAACTGATTGCGTGCCGGTAGTTGACAGAACTACACTCAGCTGTCGGATGATTATATCCCAGTGTCGAATAGATCCCTTGGAACTGCCCACGACCTTGAGATACGGGGTTCAAAACCCGTTCGTGTTTGCTGAGCGTGATTTCCCCCTAAATGGCTTACCACTCTCCCTCCACGCAAATGAGGAAACTCTCCCTTTGAATTGAAACTTCTTAATACCAATCACATCAACGTTATTAGTACATAAGGCTACAACACGAACGGAAAAAAAATTAAACGCGATGCTGAAAAATAATTAAAATAAATTACCTTCGCTGAGTTTGGAGAATATTCCCTGGACTGACTCCCTATTACATTCTTCAAAATCAGGCTGCTTGTAGAAGCACGTCTTGATCCAATCCGCTGTCACAAATAATAATAATATTAATAGGTTTCTTTATTATATATACAGTATCCCCATGGCTTTTTTGGTGCTGACTGACAGCTCGCAGCTGACTTCTGACCGTCAACATTTAGGTATATACCTAAATCTTGACTCTCAGAAGTGACAGCTGCTAAATACATGTTTTTTTTTTAGATCATATGGTTCGGCGTAGGGATACATAATTTGGTCTGGTAACTTTTAAAGCTGTCAGACAGCACCAAAGAAGCCGTGAGGCTACTGTAGCTGACCACCAGTCGCAAGACATAACAGGTCGGCACTGAAAAATACATAAAAATAGGACAACATAATACAATCATTACATAATCAAACGATTATTAACATTATATAAAACTAACAAAAAATAAATTACTAAAAACTTGTAATATTTGTTAAATGAAATAATAGGTCTCTACATTGTTGTAAGAATACTACACTAAAGATCATAATTGAAATAATATACACTGTTACTTACTTACTCTATGGCATTAGGAAATAGGAACATTGTTAAGTAAACATAAAAAAAAAATAGATACATCTTTGTTCACCAAAGACAATAAGAATAAAATTCAATTTAAAAAAAGCTGAATTAAGAATTATATATATTCTTATAGCTCAGAAACTATTGGTTTCATACAAATATATTTCAAATTAAAAATTTGTATCTCTAACTTTTGTTATTATTATTATTATTATTATTATTATTATTATTAGCACCGCGTCTTACTACCCATTTGAGTTGTACGCACATTAATTTTAAAATTATAGGATATTTCGTATCTCAAATAGTTAGGGAGAAATGATTAAAATTGAAAAATTTCTTCCAACGTAAAGTACTCTTAAATTATTATTATTATTATTATTATTATTATTATTATTATTATTATTATTATTAGCAGCGCGTCTTACTACCCGTTCGGGTTATACGCACTTACGCTAATGTGTAATGGTAGGGTGATTGTGAGATGAAATGGAGGACCTACAGTTTAACGTGGGATCCGAACCACGGTGGAGGCCTGGCATTCCTCAAGTACTCTTAAATAAATTTTTATTAGAAAATGAGAATTACTATCTGGTTTTAATTTAAAAAAAAAAACAGTGTCTAGATATGAAATTTAATCAAAATCTTTAAAACAAATTTAGAGAAAAATTATTTTTCTCACTCTTTTAGCCCTTCAGTAAACTAAGTACCCCCTAAGCTTTGGGTTGGATATCTAATTTTAAAAAAAAACACTAGAGGGGACCTCATGAAAACCCAAGATACCTAGTTTTAGCTCGATCGGTTAAAATAGTTTCGGCTCCGGCCCAAGGTACAGACAGACAGACAGACAGACGGCATTTCGAAAACAATTTTTTTACATCTCAGGGGATCATTTATCAAAATTTTGAGTTCGATATTTTTGACGATCGCAATACTTTCCCTCCGAGGTGTTGAGAGAAATTAATAAAGATTTTTTTTATGTTTTAGAATAACATTTGGCTAGATGTATTTATTATAAGGGAGTTCCTTAATAAATAATAAGAGTTTTGATTTTATTTTACTCACTCCCAAAATAAGAAACGTTTTAACTTCCCTTAAGGTGACCTGGCGGTCTAGGGGGGTAAGGTGTCAGACTTCTATGCTCGCGGCCGGGGTTCAATCCTCGGTCCCGGCAAAGATTTATCTGACTACCAAACCCTTCCTTCATCTCTGACAAGACATCTTGTGAATGTGAGGAATGCCAGACCTCCACCGTGGTTCGGATCCCACGTTAAACTGTAGGTCCTTCAATTCATCTCACAATCACCCTACCATTACACATTAGCGTAAGTGCGTACAACCCGAACGGGTAGTAAGACGAGGTGCTAATAATAATAATAATAATAATAATAATAATAATAATAAACTTCCCTTAACGTTAAGGTTATCCTCTTGTGTTTGAAAAAAATAATTAAAACCATCACGATACATTTAATTTAACGTGTTCGCTTTACGTAAGAGTTGCCCAGAAGAGAACTTTCACGTCAAACTAAGTGTACCGCGTGACCCTACCAACCAATCCCGTCGCTGGCAACGCAAACACTGCTATTTTAATATTTAATTTGTTTGTTTAACGTGTCCAGACACCCTATTAGGTAAAGTTCGTCTGTCCACATCTATTAGAGACTAGAAAGTCTTGGCCTTGTCTTGGAATCGTTGCAAGTTCTTGAAGATTAATCAGCCCTAGCTGCTAGAGTTGTATTTCAGTAAACAATTTGTCTTCAAACTGTTCGAATTCATGGTTTATGTCGTTAAGACACAGAGCTCATATAACCCAGACAGGAGGTAAGACACAGATCACATACAGCCCTGAGGGGAGGTAAGACACAGAGCTCTTATAACCCAGACAGGAAGTAGAACACAGAGCTCATATAACCCAGACAGGAGGTAAGACACAGACCTCTTATAACCCAGACAGGAAGTAGGACACAGAGCTCATATAACCCAGACAGGAGGTAAGACACATAGCTCATATAACCCAGACAGGAGGTAAGACACAAAGCTCACATAACCCAGACAGGATGTAGGACACAGAGCTCATATAACCCAGACAGGAGGTAAGACACAGAGCTCATATAACCCAGACAGGAAGTAGGACACAGAGCTCATACAACCCAGAGCTTGTACAGAATGGTTGGTAGGACGTTAACCCACACAAAGTGTCTGTAAGACTGTACTGTCCTGGTACTGTCGACCTTGTCACACGGTGACTGTCGGGGAAAGTAGGTCCTAGCTAAACACGTGGTATAACTGCGCTATTTTGAGACGCTTCCATTCAAGGACAGAAGATATCTCTGATACACAACACTACCATCTGTTTTCGGGCTCAAACTGCACCCGGAGCTACTTTCAGGGGTATCACTAGCTAGTGTACCCACATCCAGGGGTATCACTAGCTGGTGTATCCACATCCAGGGGTATCACTAGCTACTGTAGCCACATTCAGGGGTATCACTATCTACTGTACATACATTCAGGGGTATCACTAGTTAGTGTACCCATATCCAGGGGTATCACTAGCTGGTGTACCCACATCCAGGGGTATCACTAGCTGGTGTACCCACATCCAGGGGTATCACTAGCTAGTGTACCCACATCCAGGGGTATCACTAGCTGGTGTACCCACATCCAGGGATATCACTAGCTGGTGTACCCACATCCAGGGGTATCACTAGCTGGTGTACCCATATCCAGGGGTATCACTAGCTAGTGTACCCACATCCAGGGGTATCACTAGCTAGTGTACCCACATCCAGGGGTATCACTAGCTGGTGTACCCATATCCAGGGGTATCACTAGCTAGTGTACCCACATCCAGGAGTATCACTAGCTAGTGTACCCACATACAGGGGTATCACTAGCTGGTGTACCCACATCCAGGGGTATCACCAGCTAGTGTACCCACATTCAGGGGTATCACCAGCTAGTGTACCCACATTCAGGGGTATCACTAGCTAGTGTACCCACATTCAGGGGTATCACTATCTAGTGTACCCACATTCAGGGGTATCACTATCTAGTGTACCCACATCCAGGGGTATCACTAGCTAGTGTACCCACATCCAGGGGTATCACTAGCTGGTGTACCCATATCCAGGGGTATCACTAGCTAGTGTACCCACATCCAGGGGTATTACCAACTACTGTACCCACATCCAGGAGTATTACCAACCACCCACTCTCCGTAAGGTTTCTCTACAGTCTTATTTTCATATGAAGAACCTTATCTTCCAGCTATAACATACCTAGATTACGTAAATTGTTAATATATCAATAGAATAATAATAGAAAATGTGTACATCCTGATAATATGAAACTACTCCTCGAAGTCATCTTCATAATCATCCACTTTAGTGGCCGCATGGATTAAGGCTCTATTCTCTCAATAGACTATAATGCCGATGATGGGGAGACCGTGGTTTGATATCGGTCTGGTCCACTGGGGGTGGTTTATCTTAAATGGCCCCCCTCTCTTTTTTTTCTATGCAAATGCGGTTTCACTTCCTATAATTCAACCTTCCTCGCGCCTAGCCCGTTAGTGTAATTAGTAAATAAGCGTGTAACGCGAATGGGTATTAAGATAATGTTCCAACACTTCCGAAATAGTACTTTGTCATTTGCCGGTTTAAGGTAAATTTGTATATAAACGTAATATTTTTCGTCATGTATAAAGAAAAAATAGTTAATAAACTAACTTAAAATACGTATTTATTTAATTATTTAATTTTGTAAGAACCCGCCTCGGTGGCGTAGTTTGCTAACGTGCTAGTCGTGTTAAGTTCGACTGCCGGAGACGGGGAGATCGAGGTTCGAATCTCAGTCGGGTGAAATGGGGGTGGTTTTCCCTAAATGTTTTTCCACACTCCCTCCACGCAAATGCGGGTTCACTTACTCCAAATTCAACCTTCCCCATTCCTAATCCATTAGCGTAGTTAGTACTTGAGTGTATAACCCGAACGGGTAGTAAGACGCGGTGATAAATAAATAAATAATAATAATAATGATTATGTAAAATATAAATCTGTATTTGTCATTTTGTATCTCTTGAAATGGCCCGCGGACCACGTGTTGAAGACCCTCTATTCTAGGTCCCAATGTGGTATAAACGTGCAGGGATACTACAGTAGCCCCATGGCTTCTTTGGTGCTGATTGACAGCTCACAGCTGACTTATGACAGACAACATTTAGGTATATACCTAAATCTTGACTCTCAGAAGTGACAGCTGCTAAACACATGTTTTTGCAGATCATATGGCTCGGCGTAGGGATACATAATTTGGTCTGGTAGCTTTTCAAAGCTGTCGGTCAGCACCAAAGAAGCCATGGGGCTACTTACTGTATCTAGCACCTGCGTCATCACCTACCAAAACTAGTTTTCTTCTAGCTGGTACGGAACCTCTAATGAATCTTGTCCGACTACTTTCTTTGCTTTGGTTCTGAGAGTCGTTATTTATGTAACCGGTTGGCTCTCGTGCGGTTAGCGGGCCCGACATTCGTGTGCAACATTGGAGCACATTATTAACCTACTTTTCATACTTGTGTTCATAACTATTTCATATTGAATTCTATTGTAATCTTTAACACCCCAATATTATTATTATTATTATTATTATCATTATTATTAGCACCGCGTCTTACTACCCGTTCGGGTTACAACCCCTTACGCTAATGTGTAATAGTAGGGTGATTGTGAGATGAAATGGAGGACCTACAGTTTAACGTGGGATCCGAACCACGGTGGAGTCCTGGCATTTCACATTCACAAGATGTCTTGTCAGAGGTGAAGGAAGGGTTTGGTGATCAGATAAATCTGTGCCGGGACCTGGGATTGAACCCCGGACCCCCAGCACAGAAGTCTGACACCTTACCCCCCTAGACCACCAGGTCACCTGACACTCCAATAAAAACCTTTTAAAATATACAAACTTATTTCCTTGTCGACCAACATTGATAACATTTAACTTATATTATTAATATTATTTTATATGATTGTATTGATAATAGCTATCAAAAGTGGCACCCGGAGATCATATGGCCTGACAGTATGACGGTATGGTTTGACGTATGAATACGTGAAAATAGGCCTAGTAACTTTTTCAGCTGTCAAATAAGGTCCTCTCTTTGAAAATTTGACTATATTTCGGTCTGTTTTGGTGTATATTCAAATTATTCCGAATTATCAAATAAACATATTCAATTTATTTTAATAGTTTTTAAATTCACTTAATTTTATTGTTTGATTTTTTACATTTTATATGTTTTACAGCACAAATGTTTTTTTACTGATTTTTTAAAGTATATGTTTACAAGCAAATAGTTAATATGTTCTAGCTAAATAGCCTTAGTTAAATTGTTTAATGTATCTCTAAAAGCGAGGGTTGTTTATTAATGACTGATATTTTAAAATTCAAATTTAAAAAAAACAACTAATGTTACTACCAATAATTGTATTAAAATTAACATAGGAGAATTCTTTTTAAAAGTGATAAATAACACAATACATTTTATTCGGTAGGAAGTTAATTCTAAGGGTAATCTACTGCGAACAAATCTTAGATAGTTTTTTTTCCCTCTAAACTTTAAAATACAGTACAATATGATAAATAATAATAATAGTAATATTTATTACCGCGTCTTACTACCCGTTCGGGTTATACGCTTTAAGTACTAATTACTTTAATAGATTAGGAACTGGGAAGGTTGAATTAGAGGAAGTGAACCCGCATTTGCGTGGAGGGAGAGTGGAAAACCATTTAGGAAAACCCACCCCCCAGTTCACCCGACCAAGATTCGAACCTCGATCTCCCCGTCCTCGGCAGTCGACACGACAAGCGCGTTAGCCAACTACGCCACCGAGGCGGGTAATATGATAAAGTGTGTGCGATTGAATCAACATGTTGATACTGAGAATAAATTTAAAATAATCCCCCATTTAAATAATTCACAAGGGGTAGAAAGGGGGGGGGGTGAGTTTAGGGCCAACAACCCACTTGATTGGTCGCATGGTCTAACGCGCTACTCTCGCAATATACTACTAGAACGCCGATGATGGGGGGGGGATCGAAATTCGAATCTTGGTCGGGTGTAATAAGGATAGTTTTTCTTGAATGGTTTATGACTCTACCTTCATGCAAATGCAATTACACATTCTTTAAATATACATTTCCTAATTACTTAAACCATTAGCGCAATAAAGTACATATTCGTATAACCCGAACGGGTAGTAAGACGCGGTGCAGAAAAACAAAGGGGGTTAAAGTCCAAGATTTAGATTCTAAATCTTGCTGAGGATTCGTATTAGATTACAAATTCCGAATCTTAATCATTTATTTGAAAAATTCGTATCGGATTCTAAATTTCAAATAAAAAAAAATCCAGGTTCGGATTCGATGGAATTTGATTCTAAATTTGAATCCATACTGTAAGTATAAACATTTGATAAATTTAACGTGTTTTTTTTTCAAAGGAAATTAGCATAAATTCGTCATTTGACTTGACCATAGAAACTTGTTAATCCAGTAATATTTAAAATTTATTTATAATTTAAACAGAGTTTATTAATCTTCTAATTTTTAAGCCAATTAATATAGCCTACATAATGACCTCAATTTAGATTTGATAGTATTTTACTATAAAATATTCTATTCATATAATTTTGACTATTTCGATTTGAAATATTTTCACTGTACGAAATTAGATTCAGATTCTATTTGAAAATTGAAAAAAAAAAAGCTGCACTTAGAAAAGTTAACGATATGTTAAAAAAGGAAGTGTATAACAGTTCCCCCCAGCTGTTATGAAAGCCTTCTGATTACTGTTATTACAACGTTTACATAACCTGCACGGACCAGTTCCGATCGCTCCGATTTGCCGACAGACAGACGAGGAAGGAAGTTACTCACGTTTCTCTTTGATCAGTCCGAGACCGAAGTGGACCTGGAGTAGCGTCAGCGAGACCACCAGTACGCATACTCCATATCCCGGGACCGCCATTACCTCAAGAACTGCTCCGTGCGACGTTGATCACCACAATGAATAGAGGGCGCCGTCAAGAAATGAAAAAGGCCTTCTCTGAAAAACTATTTTCTCTTTTATTTTATTTTTTCTTACTTCACAGTCAACGGCGGTTGTTCTCGGTAGTTGGGCTACAATTTCATTTATTATTATTATTATTATTATTACTATGGTGGTGATGTAAGGTCGATTTTTTGTTTAAGGGGAGGCTGAGGCGTCATATTGATACAGTATCTCACGCGTTTTACAGAGATACAGAGAGAGATACTCTCAATTATGTCGGGATCACGATCAACGTAACGTTCAGTTGGTTTTTTTAAAGATAAAAGGTCAGTGATTTTGTATGTTTTTTTAACAAAAACATTTTTTGACCAAAATAGATAAAATATTGCTCCAGTAGAAACAGAGAGTTTAGTTTTCTTCACACGGTGATATCAACAGTTGCTGAATATCTGTCAGGAGCATGGCAACATTAGAAGAGAAACTCTTTAAATGAAGAGAAAAAGTTGTCATTAAACTCCAGGACACCATTGACATATATTCAACAAGTGTTGATATCACCCTGTGAGGAAAATTAAACTGTTTCTAATGGGGAATTATTTGATTTATTTTGACCAAAAATGTGTTTTGCTAAAATAACTGAAAAAAAAACAACCAATGACCAATCAGTATAATGTAATAACTATTCTATCTGTCAGACCTTTCCTATGAAAATTGTGCTGTGTTCAACAGTTCCAGTCATGTCCCGACATGTTTACTGGCGCTGTGTTCGCTCAGGGCTAGTCCCCCCCTTAAACCCGACCTGTCCAAACAACCCAGTGAACGGTTGTGTCGCAAACTCTGCCCGGAGTCTCCTCGGGTTGCATAACTCCCCTGGCGCAAGATCACAGCATCTCGGAGGATCTAGACTTGTGTGTGTGTGTGTGGGGGNNNTTTTTTTTTGGGGGGGGGGGGGGGGGGGGGGGGGGAGTAGGTGAGGGTATATGTCTCCCCCTCCCCCTTATATAGTTCTCTCCACACCTAGCAGACTAAACGTCAACATAGTCTAGTTAACTTACCTATGTGGAGTCCGGGTTCGATTATCAACCGAGAATACTTAATTAGTGTTTATTTTTATTAAATTCTACCCGCACCAGTGGGAACGCGGATTGAATGTGAGTCTCTTTTGGTTCGGCTACGGGGTGGTTGGGGTTAGAATCCCGACCGGGTGACCTTTCCTTAATGTATTATTATTATTATTATTATTATTATTATTATTATTATTAGCACCACGTCTTACTACCCGTTCGGATTGTACGCACTTACGCTAATGTGTAATGGTAGGGTGATTGTGAGATTAAATGGAGGACCTACAGTTTAACGTGGGATCCGAACCACGGTGGAGGCCTGGCATTCCGTACATTCACAAGATGTCTTGTCAGAGGTGAAGGAAGGGTTTGGTAATCAGATAAATCTGTGCCGGGACCGAGGATTGAACCCCGGCCGCCAGCACATAAATCTGACACCTTACCCCCTAGACCACCAGGTCACAGTTTTTCCTTAATGATTTACAAACCTCGCTAGACGCAAGTTCGGATACATTTGTTCTAAAACTCTAATTTTCTCATCCTTGGCCCTGTTTGCGTAACTAAGGGTGGAGATTTCAGACGAATATGAAGGCGTAGTAGTAAATATGTTTTCGTAACCCTTACGAAAGAGTAGAATTGTGATCGTAAAAAAAAAAGTGCTCAATATTCTGTTAAATTTCGACGTTTCATGGGACATCTAACAAAAAAAAAGTAGTTTTCATGATGTCGTTTGTTTGATTTTTCGATCTAGAGGCTAAATAATTTAATCAATTGGTCTAAAACTTGTTATATAGGGCTTACATAAGATTTCACCGACGTTATTTTGGAATTAGCTATCCAGCCCTAAAATTAAGGGTAGTTTATTGAAGAGAAAAAAACGTAAAAAAAACAATTTATTTAAAATACGTTCCAAGTATTCGGATTAAACTTTGTATCTAGGTAATGTTTAATTATACAAACCAAACGACAAATCTCATTTGAACATAGAAATAATTTTTTAGATACTTTACATTAACAGAAATTTTCCAATTTTTTTTATTTATGTCCGCAAATATTTGAGACACGAAATAAATGATTATTGTAAAGTTTTTGAACTATTATGAATAAAAATATTTGATTTGGGGTACCTATAATTTTTATAAAACCAATAGTTACAGAGTTATAATAAAGCATATATATATACATATGTATATATAAATTTATATATGCTATAAAAGAGGAACATCTCTGTCCACCAAAAAACATAAAAATACATTTCACATTTCAGAAACCCAAATAAATAAATATTTATTTATTTATTTATTTAAAATGAGAAATGGATTGTTATATTATTTTTTATGGACAGCGATGTTCCTTTTTTAGTTTTTTGTCAGGAGAAACACAAGAGCAAGGTAAATGTGGTTGGAATGAGATATCTAAGAAACGTGTGTGGATAAACTCGTGTGGACAGAGTCAGTGATGAATGGGGGATGAAGGATTGAGGTTTGAAAGGGAATCCAACAGGTCAATGTGAAAGAAGCGTCTTACGTTGGTTTGGGCCTGTTGAGAGGATGAGTGTGGACCGAGTGATGAAGCAAATATATGAAGGTAGAGTGTGTGGATCAAAAGGAAGAGGTAGGACACGTAAGACGTGGTTAAATGTTGTAGATGAATGTGTGAAAAAGAGAAACATTAATAGTTTTAATAATAAAACAGCTTTTATGACTCGGTGTATGGATGTTGTTGAAGAGAAGGAAGTATTCAAGGACAGGGAAGTGTGGAGGAAGTTAGTGAGGATGGATTAAGTACGGAGTTGTAGGTATGCATGTATGTATGTATGTATGTATGTATGTATGTATGTATGTATGTA
>CABFVX010005673.1:23951-48241 GCA_902151425.1 Timema shepardi | reverse complement strand
TTAGGAATTGGGAAGGTTGAATTAAAGGAAGTGAACCCGCATTTGCGTGAAGGGAGAGTGGAAAACCATTTAGGAAAAACCACCCCTAATTCACCCGACCGAGATTCGAACCTTGATCTCCCCGTTCTCAGCGCTTGAGCTCAACACGACAAGCGTGTTAGCCAACTACGCCACCGAGGCGGGTTTCAAATGTATAACCAGACCGTGTTTCACCTGAAAACCCCCCTCACCTCACAATTTGAGAAACTATGATATATAGAGAGAATTGAAAACATGTCGAATGTATTTAAAGTTAAAATATTCGAGAGTTAGGTCAATACCTTGGCACTTATTGAAGGTGCCCCCGATATTCCCACTCAACCCTAGAATAAATACCTAGGTTTGCCACTGCTTATAGACGACCAAGGTGATGAACAAAAGAAATATATGATGGTGGGATTATATTTTAATTGCAATAATATTATATCGAAATCACACATGTAAGTCCCCCCCCCCTCTCCCCTTATTGTTTTAAAGGCCTGGGAAGACCATTTGGCTTGGGACCCACCAGGATTCGAACCATCAAAGTTGATTTAAACATTCTGGGAAGTGTTTGACGTCATAAAACCTGGGTCACATAAAAATGTGAACTTGTTAAGTGACTCACTTTTGATATGCTCATCATAAAGGGACCATTTTAATCGTAATGGACAGTCTAGTTAAGCTCTTTGGGAGGTAGGATTATGTGAAAACCTGAACCTATCTTTGTAGAAGCCGGTCGATTGGCTCGAGAAGGATATTTTGTACTTCTCTTTAGCGAAACCATCTTTAAAATGAGCTTGTTTTTATGCCCCTCGATGGCACCTAGCGAACCTCGCGTTGAAGGACGCAAGCTCTCCCACAGAGCGCGGAGGTTGTGGGGCTGGTGTGTGGCCTTGGCGCAGTCGCCCTGAGCAATCAGCTGGTCTGTGGGTGTTCGTCCCACACCTCAAGGTGTAGGAATGGTGTGTCGATATCCTAGGTTACTTTATGTGCTGCTGTTTTATGATCGTGTTTAGAATTTGAACCTTCTCCACGACTTTTATTATGCTTGGTTTTATTTCCACGTCTTAGTACCTGTTCTGGTGAGAGAGATAATTGGCTAGGGACCAAGACGCAAGAATTTAGAGGAAATGTACCCATAATTTGCGTGGAGGGAGAGTGAAAGAACATTTAGGAAATTACACCTTCAGTACACCCGTCCGGGGTTAAGCCCCGATATCCCCATAACCGGAAATCAAGTTTAAATACGAGATCAACGCGTTAGTAAGCTCTCATACCGGAACAATAGGCAACGTGCAACTAGCAACCGGCAACATGCAACATACCATATCATTTTGACCATCGCTCACACTGAAGCAACAAATAAGAGTATGTCTCTCACCCTCTCGCCATCATGCCGTCATCCGAATACTATGATAGGGTTCTGATGTGAGGGAATTTAAGAATAAGAAGTAAAAAAATAAAATTTTGGTCTCATCCTTCATTTAAAAAACTTATAAATCATGGCGCAAATATAAAGTACCTTTACCTCTCCAGCTTACTTGGATGGCAGCTCAAAAAGTTACTAGAAATAACAGCTGACATCTGTCACTTTGGATAGCTGTAATGAAAACACGGTAATATACAGTAGCCCCATAGCTTCTTTGGTGCTGACTGACAGCTGACAGTTGATGGCTTTGAAAAGTTACCAGACCAAATTATGTATCCCTACGTCGAACCATATGATCTGCAAAAACATGTGTTTAGCAGCTGTCACTTCTGACAATCAAAATTTAGCTACATATCTAAATGTTGACTGTCAGAAGTCAGCTGTGAGTTGTCAGTCAGCACCAAAGAAGCCATGGGGTTACTGTATGAATGTTATAGTCAAGGGTGCTACATGAGGAGACATTGATACGCGTTGCAGACGTTTAGAGATCCCGCTTTATTTAAGATGTGGTTGGATATTTTAAAATATGGTTTTCAACAAAATGCTGGCGAAAGCTATCAATGGGTCTCTAGCCAGTTTAAAAAATTAAATTTTAAGTTTAATTTTTTTTTAAGAATTTCTACTACACGTTATGAAAAAAGTTGTATTTCTGAGATTAAAGTAATAGGCTAGAAACCTAGATCATGCGTTCCTCTATCAAATAAAGTCATATTTTTATAGGGTCACAGCAGTAAATTTTAAGAAAATGCGGGATTGTTTTATTGGGTTCTATTACTAAGCTATCAATAACATTATTTTTTACCTTGAAGAAGTAGCCACCTCGAACCTTCCCTAGGAAGAAAGGGAGGAAAAGGAAATAGATAATCCTTACCACCCTCTTTTACCAGCATGCACTCTTTTAGTTTGTTGTTTTCACAAAGTTACAGTAGCCCCGTGGCTTCTTTGGTGCTGACTGACAGCTCACAGCTGACTCCTGACAGTCAACATTTAGGTACATACCTAAATTCTGACCGTCAGAAGTGACAGCTGCTAAACACATGTTTTTGCAGATCATATGGTTCGGCACAGGGATACGTAATTTGGTCTTGTAACTTTTCAAAGCCGTCAGCTGTCAGCTGTGAACTGTCAGTCAGCATCAAAGAAGCCATGGGGCTACTGTAAGTTGAGACTGACAATAAACAGTAGGGGCTGAACGTGTATTTATTTGTGGCATTGTAAAAACACACAGGTGTTTAAAATATTAACATCCGTCCAAATAATGTATTGTCGTGTGTGTATGTATCTTCATGATTAGTTTTATTACTATAATTATTAGTGAAACTACACAATAGTTTTTATTCAACTAGTCTATCGGTTGTATCACCCGATAGTCAAATGTTTTGAATATTGTAATTTTGCGCGTGAAACTGGATGAACCTTTAAGTAAAGAGGATAAGCGAACAGGTAAAGTGTGGTTAAGTACTCGCCGCCAAATAATAAAAAAAAATTGTATGGAACTCCACGCGGACTTTCTCGCTCTATTTTTTTTAAATGGAGATTTACTAAAAATTCGTAATATATGTGAAACGAACTCATATACACTAGTAAGCCAGGGCACAAATAATTGTGTTATACTTTTACGTTAAACATTTTTTGACCCCCGGATTTAAATTTTATGATTTTATTCTTAAAGAATTAAAGTCTTCATTAGTATATTTGCACTAAAAATAAAATATCTATATTGGTTCCACAAGGGTGGACTACTTCGTAATAAAATTTCAACTTCCGGTTAAAATTTTCAACATTTTACTAGGGGTTGTATGTACATCTTATGGTTAGTGCAATTTTATTAAAATCCTCTTTTATAATTTAGACCAATAAAAAAGGTATATATTGACTAGTGAGTCTAAAATGTTCAAATATTTTACAAATGTTGTATAAATATTTTCCTTAAGAGATTTAAAAAAAAGAACATACACTTTTTGAGAGACCTACTTATCTACTTACTCTATGGAATTAGAAACATATTGCGTTAAAACATAATATGTAGTGTTTCTGTACAAATACAGTTTATAAGTCTATATAAGTGTGTTTAAGTGTATATATTTACCAATATCTCTGAAACTATTAGTTTTATAAAGCTATATTTCAAATAAAAGTTGTTTTATTTTAATAATAGTACAGTTTTGCAATTATAAGTTATTTAGTATCACAAATAATTGCGGATGTAAGGAAATTTCTGGTTTTGTAAAGTACCCTGAAAGTCATTTTCATTGGAACATGAAAATATACATTTGGTTTATAATTTTAATCAACGCTTAGATACGAATCTTAATCAATATTGTTAAAGTCGATTTTGAAAAAATTGATTTTTTCTCTTTTCGCCATTTATTAAACTACTTTTAATCTTAAGGTTAAATAGACACACAGACAGATGGTATTGCAAAAACCACTTTCTGGGGTTCAAGGGGTCATGAAACGTTGACATCCATCAACATCTCGGGTTAGATATATTTGCGTTTAGCTTGAAAATTATTGGTTTTGTAATAATATATTTACATATTTACAATGTAAGTAATTTCATATCTCAAAAAAAGTTGAGATAATTTGATAAAATAAAATATTTGTATTATAATTATATCTACACATTTTCAATGATAAGCAATTTAAAATCTCAAATAGTTTCAGAGATATGATAAAAAAATTATTAGAATTTACGCATCAGGCAAGGATACTTAAAGTCACTTTGCCGAAATATTTAGAATAGCCATTTTGTTTGGAATATTTATAAATGTTTTGAAATTAAATTTAATCAAAATCGTTAGAGCCGATTTTGATAAAATCAAGTTTTTCTCTTTTTACTCTTCAGTAAACTACCCTTAATTTTAGGATTGGATATCTAATACCAAAAAACCCTCGGGGTAATCCTATGAAAACTCTAGATACCAAGTTTTAGCCCGATCGGTAAAATAGTTTAGGCTATACTCCAAGGTATAGACAGAGAGGCGGAGATTCAAAAACGACTTTTTTGTATTGGGGGCATGGGGGGAGGGGGGTCACGAAACGTCAATATTCATCAAAATCTCGAGTTCAATTTATTTGATGGTCACAATACTTTCTATACCTGTAAGGTAGCGAGGAAGTAAAAAAGGCGAAGGCATTTTTGGTAGTTTTGGAACGTGGTGTTGGAGAAGAATATCGAAGATAAATCAGATTGGATCAGGTGACTAAGATTAGTACATGAAAACAGAACCATTAGCTAAGTGGTTATAAGAAGAAAGACCCACTGGATGGGTCTTATTATGAGAATAAATGGTTTAATAAGTGATATCATAGGAGACAAAATGGAAGGTAAAGGGGGACCAAGAATACTATGCACTCAAGCGACTCATGATATCAAACAAGGAAAGAAGACGAAGTTTCACGATCTAATAAAGGAAACTTATAATAGGACATTCTGGAGGACTCAATTTGAACAAGTAAATAGACCTTTCTTAAGACAAAACCCCTAATAATGTAAATATTACAAACGTGTATAAATATAATTTCCCTTTAAAAAGTGATAAACGTATACTGACCGTAATTTCCCTTCATTACGTAATATACGTTAAATAAACAATAGTTCTTTATTTTGTGATACACTCTGTGGCGGATCTACATAAAATAGCGCCTATGGCAAGCACTGAAATTGCGTCCCTGTCCAAACACCTGACACCCAACTTTACCACAGTACCAGCTCATTAATCTTTTATTTAACCCACTATGGCATTACAAGAACATTACCAATTAGATTTACTGACACAACTTGATCTATATTGTGCTTAAAGTCTGTTGTTTCTATTTATTCTCTTTACACAATCAACGGAGCAAGATCAAGAAATTCTTCTTTGACCCATAAAGGATCTCAAATACGAAAGTATTAGTTTCAGCTCTCACAGCTGTCGATGGTTAGCAGTATCTGAATAGCACTTTGAAGATTGGGGAAACGCTCTCATCTCCATACCGAAAAATACATTTTATAATCTCTTCAAGTCTTGATTTTCGTGTTGGCCCGTATTGATAAAAACATTCGACAATCTAAAATTTATTCAATCAGTTGCTGTTCATCAACATCACAGCTGTAGAGTTTTCCCAAATGCTCGCACTTCTGCTTTAAATCCTTAATATCGTTATCGTGAAACAGTCCCTTGGCATCAATAAGAAAGTCAAAAAAGTCACTTCTTATTTCACTGGTTTCATTTTCATCGTCTGTCATATCCTGGATAACTTGAAGTATCATCTCAAGGTACTTTTTTTTAACAGGCTTCACTGCTTCTGTCCTTGCACTCCATCTGGTTTTGGACCTCGACTTCACAACCACAGGCGCAGCGTTTTTCAGTTTTTCCCAGCGCTGTGTTGAATGAAAGACTGACAGAGAGCTTCTATGTATCCAAAAACAGTGACCATCATTGTATCCTGCTTGACTGTAGGTACTGTACACCCACCAAGTTGAGCGAGTGATTGTCGCAATTTACAAACAATGTCAGGCGTTTTTTTTACTTATTCTTTGTTGAATACTACTGCTATGTTCAACCATGACAGCAAGGTTGTCATAATACTGCGACCGACACTCTTGTAGCTCCATTTTTTCTTTTCTTTTCTCCTTTTCTGTTAAAATTTTCTTTAATTTTTAATAAAAATCAAAGTGACCTTGACCGTCATAAAACAATAAATAGGACTATGTTGTTAATAATGTTTTTTTTAAATATATTCTCAATTTTAGATAATATTATTTATTTTTTGTTAACTAATTAGAAATTGGTTAGTAAGACGTGGTGCTAAAAATAAAATAGAAGCTCGTTTAGATTAAATATTATTTTACACTTATAAAAAACAAACAAATGTTTAAATACGCCCTTAGGATCTTTGCGCCCTGGGTTCGCTCTGTCTCAACGGCCAAGTTCTGGCATGAGATCTAGTATGAGATTGTATATAGGCTATTTTTAGTATGAGTCTCGTGGATTTAGCTACAGTTTGTACAAAAACAAATATTTAACGTTCGATTTAGTAGTAAATAATATAACAACTGAAAATTATTTAAAATGAAAAAAGTATTTTGAATAAAAACGTAAAAGAAATTATGAATGAGTAAATAGAAACTGATCAGTGATGCCCCCATTTAGTGGCGCCCAGCCGCCCAGGGCACATGCCATACCCTAGCTAGATCGTGGGTTTCCAAGCTGGACGTCGAGTCGCGCCTAAAAGAACAAGCTAAAACTTGTAATTTATAGTGAAATGCAACATGCAAATTTTCAATACGTGTACTTGTACATATTTTAAATACGGTAAAAAATCATACAAGAAGACACATGAAAAAGTTGACATATGAGATTTGTACAGCAAAAATATGTCTACTCGAATTCCTTCTTAATTAGTTCTGTAATTTTGTTCTAATTTTGTATTGTTACATTTAAAAGGATGCAATCTAGTAATGTAAATTACAATTTTCTTTTTAAAAATGCCACCATATTGAATTTAGACAGTATTACTTAAGAATTTACGCTGTTGAAGAATAAAATTGTTGTTTTCACTTTAAACCTGGGTAGCAATCTACCGTCACATTGCATTGTATACTTTAATCGATGGTCACATGGTCTAAGATGCCATTAGATGGCAGATGACAAAGTGATCGAAGTTTGTTTTTCTCACTCCAATCAAATGCGGGTACACATTCTACCTGGTCTTGAAAAATCTAGTCGACAGGTAAAGCCCCTTTGAAAATTGTGTGGATGCAGGAAGTACGGCCGTTCAAACAGACATCAGCTGTGCTGAATACATCGAGGTTCAAATACCGGTGTGCGCGCCATCCAAATTTGTATACTTGCATCGATGGGCGCATGGATTAAGGCGTCACTATACGGCAGATTACAGAGTGATTGACGTTTGAAGCAAATGTGGGCTAAACATTCTACCTGGTCTAGAAAAATCTGGTTGACCGGCAAAATCACCCTTTTTTTACTCACTCGGAAGGACGACATTAGCGGTGTTAGCCCTCGGGTTGTGGGTACCCCATGACGCAGAATGAAAAAGTTTGGTTTAGCAAATGCTGGTTCACTTCACAATCCTATGCTGATAAAGCGTAGCTATACTAGGAAAATCAGGTCAACCAGCAAAACCACCCTTTTTTTCACTCTCGAAAATGTTGTGTGCATTCATTGGTATGCCTCCGGTCGATGGTCGCATGGTCTATGGCGTCATTGATGGGGGAGCGACGTTTGAGACCGTGTGTCTAAGCTCTGGCCAGAGAAACTCGGGAGCAATGGACGGAAGCACACCTACTTGATTATTAGTTGTTTAATTCTAGTCAATTTGAAACTATCTGGTAAATACTCTTTAAAATTAGTACCGCTGCAACTATTCCTATACACCTATACTTCAGGGTGTAAGTAAACTTTTCAGTGTGTGAAAATAAATATTTTAGCTTTTTTATTATAAGAGACAAACTTTATATTTGCCAAAGGTCCCAGGTTTGGACCCCGTGTCACTCAAGAGATTTGGCTATTTCTGCGGTAATCTGTTGACCGTAGTTCGAGTTTATACCAAAAGATGTCTGTAGCTTCTGGAAACAGGTTCTGATAGCGTAGGCATCTCGGCCTTGGAGGGGTTGTGGGCACATGGTAGAGAGAGAACCAAATATATAAAGTTATAATTTTGCATGCAATATTACCGTACAAACTTTCTGCTCCGTATCTGGACTTTCCGCTAAAGGGGTGATGTTGGAATCAGTTCCCTGCCGGGTATACGGCTGGTGGAACACCGGGTGCGTGTGACTTACTCGACTAGTTATGGTAGGAGTTTGAATCCCCGCTGAAGTGTATAGTTTACCTCTTCTGCCTTACTCCTCCCTGTTCAAATCTCAGTCGGGTGAATTAGGGTGTTTTTCTACACTCCCTCCACACAAATGCTGGTACATGCCTCGCCTGGAGCTCTGACACCCGTTAAAGAGGCCCTTCAACTTCATTATCAGCGCAGTCTATCCCAAATAATAATCTTAGAGGCCAATTTTTGTTCATTGAGAAAATAATTTATGTTTTATTTATTTTAGCCCCCACGTCTTCCTTCTGTCTGTTTCAAACCCTCACATGGCATGTCTAGTATTTTCTTGGTCAGGGTTCGATTCTAGGGTGGGTAGACCGAAGGTAGTTTTCCACACACTTCGTGAAAATGTGGGTACATTTCCTATTAAGGCGGATAACCCTCACGCTTAGACAGAAAGAGTACGTGTCCCTCATATAGTTATGGTAGGGGATGTCATGGGTTCGAATCTCGCTCGGGTGAATTAGGGTGGTTTTCTATTCTCCCTCACTCCACGTAAATGCTGGAATATTTCTACCTTACTCCTCCAGTCCATGACGGGTACCTACACCCACTCATGCCAACATACGGTACCAAACAACCAATTTTAGTAGTCTTTTGTGGTGGGGGATGGTAGCTCCTAACTGATGATTACGAGGCCCATGATTTGCATAATTAGAGTTGTGTCAATGCTCTCTACATGTGAAAAAACCCATTACCACATAGGGGATTGCGACATTGCAATGACAAGTTGCAACATCACCGGGAAAAACCCTATTGCGGAGGGGAGGGTTTCCAGAGTCAATAAACTCACCAGTCATCAGGGAAAACCCATTGTAACATCATTCAAGGTTACGATCTATTCTTGTCCCGACTTGTCTTGCCGAGCCACCAAATTGGTGCCAGTCATCAGAGAAATCCCGTTGCGCCATCATTCAAGGGCACGATCTATTCTTGTCCCGATTTGTCTTGTCGACGCACCAGACTGGCACCAGGGTTGCGACATAACACGGCAATGATTACGTCATCGGGAAAACCCGGGTTGCCAAGGTCAACGACCTCACGGTTTCAAGGTCATGATCTAGTCCTGTCTCAACTCGTCTTGTCGATCCGCCAGAATGGCGCGAGGGTTGCGACATAACACGCAATGATTACGTCATCGGGAAAACCCAGGTTGCCAAAGTCAATGATCTCATGGTTTCAAGGTTACGATCTATTCCTAGCCGTCAAAAAGGCGCCAGGTATGAGTCATTAGGGTTGCGACATAACATGCAATGATTACGTCATTGGGAAAATCCAGGTACCAAGGTCAATAACCTCACGGTTTCAAGGTCACGATCTATTCCTAGCCGCCAAACTGGCGCCAGCTATGAGTCAACAGGGAAAACCCATGGGGGAGTATTGCGACATAACATGCAATGATTAAGTCACACAGAACGAGGAGGCTTGTCTTGTTGAGCCACCAAACTGGCACCAGTTATCAAGGAAAACCCACTGCCGGGGAAGGTCGCGACATCATTCAATGTCACGATCTATTCCTGTCTTGTCCAACAGCCAAAATGGATCCAGTCATCAGGGAAAACCCATTGCCACATAGAAAACAAAAAATTAACCTTTGCGACAATGAAGGAGAACAACAGGCTGTTAACCCAATGTCGTCATGGAAATAACCAGAGGGAAAATTCAGGTCTGACGGAAATATACTGGCCTCAGGTATGAGTCACCGGGAAAACCCTGGGAGGAAGTTTTGCGACATAACACGCAATAATTACGTCACCGGGAAATTAAAACACGGGAAAAGAGGTCAGGAGAAGGGGAAGGGATAGCAACATGCCCGGTGGTGGGTGGGGAGGGGTTGGAGGGGAGGGGGAACCAACAGCCACTCAGAGCGAGGGGCGTGGTCACGTGATCTAGACAGCCAATCAGAGCGCTGTTCCCATGGGTCCACCGGACTACTACAGGTGTACACATATAGTGGACATTGTTACCTTTCATCAAGTGTACACATATAATTGGCATTTCCTCCCTTCATCAGGTGTACACATATAGTGGACATTGTAACCTTTCATCAGGTGTACACATATAGTGGACATTGTAATCTTTCATCAGGTTTACACATATAGTGGACATTGTAATCTTTCATCAGGTGTACACATAGTGGACATTGTAACCTTTCATCAGGTGTACACATATAGTGGACATTGTAATCTTTCATCAGGTTTACACATATAGTGGACATTGTAATCTTTCATCAGGTGTACACACATAGTGGACTTTGTTACCTTTCATAAGGTGCACACATATAGTGGACATTCCTTGCCTAAATTTATTTCTAGATTTATATTTTACTTCAACTTTATTAGGTTTTAAAAATATATTGAACACTGCTTCCCTTGTTTAGGCTCTCCACGTAGAGATTGAAACAAACACATTTTACTCGATGGTAATATAAAGTGAAAGCTATTTTAATTACACAACAAAAAATTAAACACATTTTTATATGACTTTTGTAAAAACTATATTCACACAAGCTTAATGATAGTTATTGTAATATAATTTTGTTGGTTTAGGAATATTTTGAAACATATAAAAAAGTAATAATTATAAAAATAGAAATAAATCAAAACACAGGCATAATATTTCGTAATTATTTTGTGGATATAACTAATAAGTAATTTTAAAGGTCACGAGGTTGGATGAACTAAAGAGTTTCATGCTAATTCGAATACTTCTTCTTAATTCTACCACCCTCATTCCTAACTAAATAGTGTAAATCTACCGACGTGTAGTAAGATGCGTAGCACTGGAAACGTCCGACATCTTAGCTCAGTCGGTAGCGTGTATGTCTACTGAGTTAAGGGTCCCGGGTTCGATTCTTTGCATGGCCAAATAATGTATCATAAGTCGTGGGCAGATATAATCAGTTGATTAAGAAAATGCACGTTAAACACCTCAAAAAAATGAAATAAACCCTGTTAAACCACCAATAACCATTGTTTAGTGAGTGTACCATGTGGCGGCTCGTGTATAGGCACTGCGGAACTGCAGCACCACCTATTTCCACTTGATATTATCGATAACATTTAATATAATGAGTCCATTTTTCTTTAATTTTATAGTACAATATATATGCCTTAAGCTTAGTGTCAGTACTTCAGTTGCCATTCCCCAGTTTATGAAATAGATACAAAAATCTTTGTATGGAACTGTGCGCTTCACAGTTCCAGTGATGTGGTGTTTGACTGTTGTGTGCATGCGCACATAGGAAGAGGGTGGGGAGGAAGATGGTACTGCCAGATAGAGAGAGCACTGTTGCTCTCGCAGTGTCAGCTCTGGCGTGATGATAGAAGGAGGTTTTTTTTTACTCATGCGTGTGTTGTGCTTAAAAACCGTGTACTATATTCTTGAATGTGATAAAGTGTTGAAGAGTGTAGAATTAGATTATTATTCTGCTTCCAGATATTTTATTTTATTTTTTTTTTTGTTCTTTTATTAAACAGAAAGACTAAATGCGCTTGCAGTACTTTCAATGGAGAAAAATTTCCTCAATTGTCATCCAGAGATCAAGAAGAAAATTGTTAAATTTTTTGCGCAAATTAAAACAAGAAGAATGGATTTCATTTTTAAATAAATAGATCAAGCTTGAACGGCAACAATTTAAGTTAAAGTAATTAAAAAGGTTTTTTTTTTGCTAAGATTTTATCAAGTTCCTGAATAATTTTTCTTTTTATACATGTTTTTTTCTTTTTACACAATTTTAAAACAAAGGCTAAACATTTTCTGGAGCAGCACCCCCATTAATTCTAGCTATGAGCCGCCACTGGAATGTACATTAGTTGATAGCGCTAGTGTTAATAGTTTAATATCCTGCCCGAGTATTTCGCTATAATTGGATTTTATTAGAAAGTGGCTTTTAAAACATACGAACATATTTTTTAGGGCCTAGATTGAATAATACTATTTTATTAGTGGTTATATAGGGATGCCCCTATTGAACATAACTACCAAAGTGTCATCTGCAGATCATAAAACTTGACGTATGAATATAGAAAGTAGTTTAGTAACGTCTCAAGCTGTCAACTTACGTTATTTATTATGTAAAACGCACTGTATCCAGCAGCCCATCACTGCACCGAGGAAAATGTCCGTCTGGAAAGACACGTCATGGGAAGATATTTGACGCAGTGCAACATGAAATATTGATAACAATGCCAGTGGAAGTGACAAGACGCCTTTTTAAACCTGAAAATGGTGAAGGCGGGAGTAAAGCTTTGTGTTTATTCATGAAGTTGGGAATCCTCCCTGTCACGGGAGGAGAGAGGGGGGGGGGGCTGGTAGACAAAGCCTGCCTTCCTTCCGAACCCCGCACCCTCCTTCCACTTCTTCAGGACGTCATGACTAGCACGAGGCTGATAGCGTGATAGCGTGTCACTAGACTTCGTGATTTCCCTCGCATACTCGCTTCGTCCTTATCGTCGCTTACTGCTTAGCGCCAGGTTCTCCCTCTTCTTGAAAGATACTGCGTGCACTGCTTAGAGAAGACAAGGATAGCAGTACCGTCGTGGAGCAGGGGTCGGCAAACATTTTGGGCCCCGATAGACTTACAGACTGAGCAAAGGCCCTGCGATCCTCCAACGTTTCTCCAGCTTGTTTTGTTTCTTTCTGTTCATGTAAATGAAGAACTGTCATGATGGATAGATAATATAGTGATGCATTTTATATAAATGTTACATTTGGAGCAACGCACTATATGGAGCAGAAACTTGGACTCTCATGAATATGGAAAATAAATAGTTGGAGATCTTTGAAATGTGGTGCTGAAGAATACTTGAGAAGATCAGGTGGGCAGACAGAAGGCCTACGAAGAGTGTCTGAGAAGAGAACCATTTTGGATGTGATTCTTCGGTGCAAAGTTAATTGGAAATGATGCATTCTTATGAGGGACTGTCTTTTGAACAATGTCATGGAAGAAAATGTCGAGGGAAAGAGGATCTTAGGAAGAAGAAGGATTCAAATAATAGATTACTTGAAGGAGGAGGCAGAGGACAGGGTACATTGGTGGTCTAAGTTTACTGACAAAAGGAATGGACCTATCGCAAGACAGAACACATAATACTAAATATTTAATTGGTTACTAATATTTTGTTGCTATCTCTCTTCATGGTTTATAATTTATGTAATTAATAACAGTTATACATTAATAACAGTTTGTACCGGGAAATGTTGGACGTAAAGTGGACTATCTTTGCTAGTGATTATTCTACACTCTAGTACGTGCACTAAATAGTTCTTAATACAAGACACACCCCCCAGCACACTATCACACAATGCATCAACAAGATACTTTCATTGAGAAGGCGGGGTTAAGGGGTAAGCAACACGCTACATTGATCGAACAGCTATTTCGGGAAATACCTCTTGTTCTTATTAATATTGTATGTACTTAGATAACTTCAAAATATACCTCATGTTGTGTTCGCCTAAACCCAAGTCATACGTCAAGTTAATACCAATACAATACTACTAATAAAAGGATTAGAGTAGAATGTTACCAATAGATACTAACTGCAAAAAACAACGCTTTGTTTTCTAAAGGTAATTCCTAGTGTGTAACTGTAACTGCAGAGAGGTAAGAGCGATGCAATCTCTGTGTGAGCGATTAGAACCAGTATTTAGGATTAGACGGGTCATTCTGAGATTAGGGTGGTCACCTAGAGATGATGGACTCGAAGGTTTATTTCTATTGGCCATTCTGATGTTAAAGTTATTTTAGCTGGAGGTAAATATATGTAGTGGGGAATCGCTTATAGAGGCGAGTCATGTTAATTCAAAAATTACCCGCATCGGTGGCCGCATGGTCTGAGGCGCTACTCTCACAGTAGACTAGACTGCTGATGACGGGGAGATAAAGGTTCAAATTTCGGTCTGGTATGCCAAGGGTGGCTATTCCAAAATGATTCTCCACTCTCCCTCCACGCAAATGTGGGTAATTTCCTCTAAATATATCCTCCCTGATACCTAAAACCATTAGCGTAATTATTACATAGGCGTACAACCCGAACCGGTAGTAAGAAAATGATTTAAAATTGTCATATTAACAGGGTAAATTATTCCTATTAGACAGAGAACGGCGATCATGGATTAATAGAAAAATCATATTAAATGGGTGAACTCCCCCTTATACAGATAAAATATTTGCGTTAAATGAAGCACTGTCATGATAGATGGATAATATAGTGAAGTTAAATGAAGAACTGTCATGATAGATGGATAATATAGTGATGTAAATGAAGAACTGTCATGATAGATGGATAATATAGTGATGTAAATAAAGAACTGTCATGATGGATAGATAATATAATAATGTAAATGAAGCACTGTCATGATAGATGGATAATATAGTGATGTAAATGAAGAACTGTCATGATAGATGGATAATATAGTGATGTAAATAAATAACTGTCATGATAGATGGATAATATAATGATGTAAATGAAGAACTGTCATGATAGATGGATAATATAGTGATGTAAATAAATAACTGTCATGATGGATAGATAATATAATGATGTAAATGAAGCACTGTCATGATAGATGGATAATATAGTGATGTAAATGAAGAACTGTCATGATAGATGGATAGTATAGTGATGTAAATGAAGAACTGTCATGATAGATGGATAATATAATGATGTAAATGAAGAACTGTCATGATAGATGGATAATATAGTGATGTAAATAAATAACTGTCATGATGGATAGATAATATAATGATGTAAATGAAGCACTGTCATGATAGATAATATAGTGATATTAAATGAAGAACTGTAATGATAGATGGATAATATAGTGATGCAAATGAAGAACTGTCATGAGAGATGGATAGTATAGTGATGTAAATGAAGAACTGTCATGATAGATGGCTTAATGGTGATGTAAATGAAGAACTGTCATGTTGGATAGATAATATAGTGATGTAAATGAAGCACTGTCATGATAGACGGATAATATAGTGATGTAAATGAAGAACTGTCATGATAGATGGCTTAATAGTGATGTAAATGAAGAACTGTCATTATGGATAGATAATATAGTGATGTAAATGAAGCACTGTCATGATAGATGGATAATGTAGTGATGTAAATGAAGCACTGTCATGATAGATGGATAATATGGTGATGTAAATGAAGCACTGTCATGATAGATGGATAGTATAGTGATGTAAATGAAGAACTGTCATGATGGATGGATAATATAGTGATATTAAATGAAGAACTGTCATGATAGATGCCTTAATAGTTATGTAAATGGAGAACTGTCGTGATGGATGGATAATATAGTGATGTAATTGAAGAAATGTCATGATAGATGGATAATATAGTGATTTAAATTAAAAACTGTCATGATAGATGCCTTAATAGTTATGTAAATGAAGAACTGTCATGATGGATGGATAATATAGTGATGTAAATGAAGAAATGTCATGATGGATGGATAATATAGTGATCTAAATGAAGAAATGTCATGATAGATGGATAATATAGTGATTTAAATGAAGAACTGTCATGATAGATTCCTTAATAGTTATGTAAATGAAGAACTGTAATGATGGATGGATAATATAGTGATGTTAAATGAAGAACTGTCATGATAGATGGCTTAATAGGGATGTTAAATGGAGAACTGTCATGATAGATGGCTTAATAGTGATGTTAAATGGAGAACTGTCATGATGGATGGATAATATAGTGATAATAAATGAAGAACTGTCATGATAGATGGCTTAATAGTGAAGTTAAATGGAGAACTGTCATGATGGATGGATAATATAGTGATATTAAATGAAGAACTGTCATTATGGATAGATAATATAGTGATGTTAAATGAAGTACTGTCATTATGGATAGATAATATAGTGATGTTAAATGAAGAACTGTAATTATAGATAGATAATATAGTGATGTTAAATGAAGAACTGTCATGATAGTTGGCTTAATAGTGATGTTAAATGGAGAACTGTCATGATGGATGGATAATATAGTGATATTAAATGAAGAACTGTCATGATAGATGGCTTAATAGTGATGTTAAATGGAGAATTGTCATGATGGATGAATAATATAGTGATATTAAATGAAGAACTGTCATGATAGATGGCTTAATACTGATGTTAAGGGGAGAATTGTCATGATGGATGGTTAATATAGTGATATTAAATGAAGAACTGTCATTATGGATTAGATAATATAGTGATGTTAAATGGAGAACTGTCATGATGGATGAATAATATAGTGATATTAAATGAAGAACTGTCATTATGGATATATAATATAGTGATGTTAAATGGAGAACTGTCATGATGGATAAATAATATAGTGATGTTAAATGAAGAACTGTCATGATAGATGGCTTATTAGGGATGTTAAATGAAGAACTGTCATGATGGATGGATAATATAGTGATATTAAATGAAGAACTGTCATTATGGATAAATAATATAGTGATATTAAATGAAGAACTGTCATGATAGATGGTTTAATAGTGATGTTAAATGGAGAACTGTCATGATGGATGAATAATATAGTGATATTAAATGAAGAACTGTCATGATAGATGGCTTAATAGTGATGTTAAATGGAGAATTGTCATGATGTATGGATAATATAGTGATATTAAATGAAGAACTGTCATTATGGATAGATAATATAGTGATGTTAAATGAAGAACTGTCATGATAAATGGATAATATAGTGATATTAAATGAAGAACTGTCATGATGGATGGATAATATAGTGATATTAAATGAAGAACTGTCATGATAGATGGTTTAATAGTGATGTTAAATGGAGATCTGTCATGATGGATGAATAATATAGTGATATTAAATGAAGAACTGTCATTATGGATAGATAATATAGTGATGTTAAATGAAGAACTGTCATTATGGATAGATAATATAGTGATGTTAAATGAAGAACTGTCATGATAGATGGATAATATAGTGATGTAAATGAAGAACTGTCATGATGGCTGGATAATATAGTGATGTTAAATGAAGAACCGCCATAATTAACGGATCATTGTAAATGGATACTATAGTTGTGGTAACCGTTATGTATGATGATACATGGATGATATAATCTTATTAAATGGAAAATCATCGTGTTAAATGAATAAAGCAGTTGGGGTATTAGGGATAAAATAAATTGTAAGTTGAAAGTCGCTAGTTAAATGTATATTACTCAAGGTAAATTGGTGAATGGGTAAGTAGTAACGTTAAATTAATACACACCTCAAGTTAAATTTATATAGAACGTATTTGCTTGAATAAAGCACTATATAATTGCTGTTCTTAACATGTTTTACGCTTTTACTAACATATTTGCAATCTTAGCCTGATATGGTCAAACTACCATCTCTTACCCTTCTTCCTGATTGGTGGCCAATGATGGTTCTATAGACTATGGGCAAAACATCAACACAGGACTCATTAACGACGTTACCTACTTGGGGATTTTAAAGATATATTGCGAAGCGGGTTGCATCTTAACTTGACGCACTCAATCACTCCTAACACTATCACACCTAGACTCCAATGTACGTAATAGCAATAAAGGGAAGAAAATGAGTAGTCCTCCCTGGAAGGCATGTAGCTTATCTCCTGATAGATTTCCTCTCTTCCACTGACGAGTATAAACACTCACTCTACTATTTACGCCTGGACAACATTGACTTGCATCTCAAAATTATATTTTTCTTGTTTCCTAGTATAGTATAGATATACATATAATTCCACTGACTTTTTTTAAAACTACATCTTGGCAAGAAGATTCCTACAGGCCATTGTGGTGAGTAACTCAAATAACCTGGGCTGTAGATGACTTATAAATTTGTGATTATTATCATTATTAGGTGTTCTGTCTTATGACAGATCCATTCCTTTTGTCTGTGAACTTTGACCGCTAATGCACCCTCCTCTTTAAATGCCCAGAATTTTCTTCTTTCCTTTAAACCATATAATATTTGAATCCTCCTTCTTCCTAAGTTCCTCTTTCCTTCAACCTCAAAATACGTTTACAGAACCAAAAAACTGCTTCAAAATCAAAACAATGATTTTATGACAATGTAAGACTATTTTTAGAATTATTTAAGACATATTGGTTTTTGTTTCAGTGTTATGATATGTTTAAAACTCACCGAATGAAACATAAACACACTGTCATGGGAACTCATATCTTGAGCGGTCGTTATGACACAGGTAGACAACTTCCTTAATGAGCTTGTAACACATATACTATTAAAACACTAGGTGTTAAATCTTTTAGGCATGACTTAGTATCCGTGGAACATGTTGGGCCTATTAATATCAATATACGTAGTCTTTTGTTTTGTCTAATGAGTAAAATGGCATAGTGACATAATGTAAGAGTATATATAAACCTGGAATTCACGCCTTCATCAGTTGACCAGATAATATTTCACTTTCTAAACATTTTTTCGTGAATACCACGCGTGTGACAACGTATTACTCCCACGGAAAGTGTTATGTTTTGTTTCATAATCATCTCATTGTAGTTAACCAGTGGCACGTGAAACTAGTCACATGACCAGTCACATGGCTGTGCAGTAATCTTCACACGCCTAGACGTTGGTGTTGGCACTTGAATTTCCCAGACGGGGATAGAATTTGGGTCCTCCTAGGGAGGAAATGAGTTGTAGATCAATGCTGGAATAGGGCTTACCACCTCAATTTGGGGCGTTGATATAATATTACAGCTACCGTAAAGTTATTGTGTTTTGGTTTGTACGATTTAAAGGTCTTACGCTTCAACAATGGTCACTGGTGCACCCAGAAAGTTACTTTTAGGTGGGAGGGCATATAAAGAATCGAATATTTTATTTATATATAGATATTTTTCGAATGTAAATTTTAAGGTCACATTTATTGCGTGAAATGGAAGACCTTTGAAATATCATGTCGTAATCCTGCTATAAATATTTAAGCACATTTTCAGTATTATATCTATATTATAGTTTTACTTATTTTTTTATTTTTTACTAATAATATTTTGATTACACCCCCCTCCCTCCAAACCGCACACCCATCATTCTGACCATGATCAACTGTCTCTGAGATATTATTTTCTGGTTCAAATACAATCGGGTGTTAAGTTTAGTAATTTTTTCATTTGTATGTTTTAACAGCATAATTTTTAAGAGGCTGGAATGAGGAGGATAGTTTAAGAGGAAATGCACTCCCATTATCATGGCCAGGAGAATGGATAATGATATCTTTAAGACTATCTTCGAAGCATCCGATGGAGATTCTAACCCCACAGGCAACATGACCTACAGTAAACTTAACGTCTTATACCATGTGACCACCGATACAGGGAATTAGTCCCTTCAGATGGTGCCCAGGCAGTAAGAATACCATTGATTTGGAGCTCACTAACTGTGTGATACCAAGTGCTATCAACACCGCCAGCGTTGCACACTTTCTTGAAATACGCGGGGCGTTAGACTCTTATCGCACTTGGTCACGGTCGATGTGGAGGTCGTGGTTTGAGTCCCGTCCAAGTGAACTGAAGGTTACCTACATGATACTAGTATTTATCACTTGAGGTTTTCTAATTCTCACTCGATGCTAGTGTGGTTTCATTTCTTCAATATTACCCTCCCCATCCTTACCACTTATATTTAGCCGTTAATTGTGCGTTTGAAAAATGTATTACTAAAGGTACGTATAAATTATATTTAAACATTTTAAAATATTCCTAAATAGATTACAAGATGTTAAGTACTAAATATGTGTTTAATAAATGCTATATCACTGCCTATAGAGAGGGATGGAAACCACAATATTAAAATAAACTCTAACGCACCGTTTCAGAGTCCGTTACACGAACTGGCGGTTACATCCCAGTCCGTACCGGTCTAATCTATTCGTAATATCATTGTTAACGTTTTCTTGTTATTTTCTCCAAACCATAGGGCATACATCACTGACCTTGTTATCTGTTTACTACATAAATGACGCCATAAAAATGAGTAACGCAGGGCACAGATCTGTGTACTCTCCAACACTGAACAAATTGTTGGAACGAGGCTGATAAAATTGTTTGTAAGCCTGTGGACAGCGAGCCCTTTGCGAGTGTATTGTGGCATTCGGTGTCCCGTGGAACCAAGAAGGTTGAAAAACGTTGTCCTATTCATTAATAGTTAATTACTGGTTCTTCTGACTGAATGTGCTTCATAACACGACCTTGATTTCGTCCCCTGATTATCTTAAGCTAAATAATTTATAGCAATATTATTTATACTGGCTACGATCTGGTTTCCTGTAGTTTAGGAGCAAGAGCTCTGGGTAGGTTAGAAAGTAGCTTTATATAGCTGCCATTTTCTTTAAAGTTATCCGTCATATCCAATCTATATCTGGGAGCCTATCATAGTTTAATGAAAATCCTATAAGCAGAAATTGATGGGAAAAAAAATTGTGTTTGTGTAGTTGCCATCTTGGAAGAAATGGTGGACGTTAATTTTAGCTGTTTTAAGAATGGATTTTATCTAAATTGATTTCCGTTCTCACTCCACGCAAATGCATATACGTTTCATTTAAGCTCTAGCACCCTCATCCTCCCCCTCTTGACGTAGTTAGGGGTGGGGATAGCCCGGACGGCGTAAAGCGTGATTAAAAAACACCCACAAAACAACCCTTTGCAAATATATTGTTTGATTCAACTTGTGTTTATCAAGTAAAATAGGTTGTGGGGTAAGCGCGAAGCATGAATGCATGTAACATTAATTATAAACATGTTTGAATGTGTTAAACGGCGTAATGAGTACATTAAGAGCGTGCATTACATCTCAATCAACTCTGTGATACAGTCGTTTTCGGCTAGAAATCGTAAATTTACACCAACATTATTGCATCTGGATCATTTCTGGAGAGAGTTAATACAAGTCCCAACTATTGAGCATTGTTGAAACATTAAATGATATTAGGATAACAACTGCAGTGAAATGGCAGTATTTGACAATTTTAGAATGGTTTCACAAATTAGTACCATGCACTAATCTTCATTCTGTCACAATATTGACATAATATGATTATTAACAAGACACTTTGTGCTTTGTTCCCCGTCGTCACCGCGGGAAATGTCGAGTAATCATTCAAATACGAATGCACTGCACACATTTCTGGCACATCTTGGTCTTTTATTTTCCCTTTTACTTCAAAACCTCGCGCGAGCCAGGGACTGAGTCGGGCCTGCTATGATGAATGCTCTCAATAATTTTGTATTCGTGCGTGTCTGCATACAAAATATCAAATAATATGACTATATATGGGACAATTTATAAAATATTGTCCAAATAATCTTAACCAAAATCTATTTTATGTTAATTTTGTTGGCAGCTCTGGTTCACAATTTATACGAGTCATCGGTCATCCCGTGGAATTCCAAAATAAGAAGTGATGTGAACTTCCCAAGCTAGGATATCTATTTTTACACTTTTTTATCAAATACAAATTTTGAACAGAGTGAATGCAAAGTTAAAATAATTAAGTAATGGATTTGTATTTTCTATTACAAGTAAAACAGCGACTATTGATAGACAAACTATCCTTTCAGTAGCATCAGAGAGGAGATACAGCGTTAAAAATAAGAGTATTAAAAGTAATGCTGTCATGCATTTGGGGGTGGAAAGTAAAACGCCACCGTTTTATTGTATTACTTGTTTACATATAAAAGTAGTATAGATGGAAACCCCAACACAGCAAGTCTCTTGAAGACCAAGAGCACAGACAAGGAAGGATACACCATACCACGACACACAGGTTAAAATGACTGCGATCCGCGGTAGAGTTATAGTCCTTCCACACGGGGATCGATAAGTGCAATCAAGGGGCTTTTTAAATATGGTTTCACTAAAGAGAAGCTGACAAATATTCTTCCCTAGTCAATCCTCCGGGTTCCATAGAACTAGGTTAAGGTAACGACTCAACACCCTCTTCACATAATCCTACTTCACAAATATCTTACTCTGACTGCACATTACGATTAAAATGGCCCCTTTGTAATAAGCATGGGGGTCGTTTAGAAAGTGCACATTTGTAAGTGATTTTATCCCTGAGTATTGACCCTAGCGATCCCCAGTGTTGATGGACTCAACCTGGCTCAAGGAGCACATTAAGTGATTTTATCCCTGAGTATTGACGCTAGCGATCCCCAGTGTTGATGGACTCAACCTGGCTCAAGGAGCGCTGAAAGAACCCCAGTGTTTATGGACTCAACCTGGCTCAAAGAGCGCTGAAAGAACCCCAGTGTTGATGGAATGAGCCTGGCTCAAGGAGCGCTGAAAGAACCCCAGTGTTGATGGACTGAGCCTGGCTCAAGGTGCGCTGAAAGAACCCCAGTGTTGATGGACTCAACCTGGCTCAAGGAGAGCTGAAAGTAACCCCAGTGTTGATGGACTCAACCTGGCTCAAGGAGCGCTGAAAGAACCCCAGTGTTGATGGACTCAACCTGGCTCAAGGAGCGCAGCGGAACTCCCGTAAGGATGAGGGTCTGGTAAAGTCCCTTCACCGTAGGAATTGTTTTCTGAAAGACCTTTTTCCCTACCAGAAATCTATTATATAGCAGGATATTGGTAGGAAAAAAGAGCTTTCGGAGATAAATTCCTACCGTGAATGGAATATATATTCTTTTCTGTGTCCTCGGACCATTTCTCCGTTCATAGAACTCTCCCTCAATCCACCCTTTCATTAGGGGTAGCTACAGTCACATCTTCACATGAAGGTTCTAATATAACATCTAGAAAAGTTAATAAATGTCCTTTCACTTATTCATACAAGTCGTGTGATCCGCAGCTGACATATATATTGAAATGTTGTCTGCAAGCTACTGTATAGTTGTTATGTTAGTGTCTTCTTGTTGCTGTGGCAATCCTCACCCCTGGACCCGCACCTGGAGGCTGTAAATCTCCCCCTCTGCTGACACTGATCACCGTGTGGTCGGGAAGTTGGGGGACTAATGACTCCACATGTGGAGTGTGTGGCGGCACGACGGCCATATTGCGTGCCTTCCTCTGCTACGACAATGAGCAATGTCTGGGATCTGTTACTCTGGGTCACATGCGTTGGGAAGGGATCGTCCCAAAAATATGGTTTTACGTCTTTCCTACAGTCGAGAACTGGTGCGATGGCTTTAATGTGGGGGGAAGGAATGTTTGGCCAAAATAACCGTCGTTACCTTTAGTTTAATACCTACACACATTAAAGTAGTTTAATACCTACACACATTAAAGGAGGAAGTCATGTTATAATTTCACAATGCTCATAGCAAATATTCAAATACTGTTCGGATGACTAAATGTGGAATGTTAAACTAAACGAATCTAATGAATAAATATTTTATTTGTTTTGGGCAAAAACCTTTTTGCATAAACACTTTACAGATATTTACTTAACCCCCTTACCCTCCAAACCTTAAAATGTTGATTTTACATCTGTCTTTCTATTTTCCTTAGGGTTGTTTTTTTAGAGAAATGTCTGAATGAAGACCCCTCCAAGCAGATTCAAATCAGCTCCCCCGGATATAGTGCACTCCGATACGATCTGAGCTGGGCAACCATATGGCCTGCTTCCATTGGACATGTCCTCTTTTTGAGGCGTAAAATATAGGTCCAAGAGGACTTTTTTCGTACAAATAAAAATTATTTTTGATAATGTTCATGATTTGGTCTGGAGTGATAAATGACAGAATTATATCTCCTTTATTTTATTCCCTTCTCTTTATTTGATATAAGCTTAGTCTTCTATGACGACATCTTGATCATCCCACAGAAAGTTTCTACACATAAGACCTCAACATTTCCACAAACTTTCTTATAATATATATTTAACAGAATATCATATTTATCATAGATAAGACCTGAAGATGGTGTAACCTCGACAATAATATCGAAACATGTCGTCATAGAAGACTAAGCTAATATCATTAAATGAGGAAAAAGGGGGGGGGGG
>CABFVX010005673.1:0-23946 GCA_902151425.1 Timema shepardi | reverse complement strand
GGGGGGTAAAAAATAAAGAAGATATAATTTTGTCAAATAAAAATTGTCTGAGTTTTAACCAATTATGTTACAAGGAATTGAAAAGATGGTGACGTGATTAGATACTATTTAAGATTATATTTGTCTTGGATATAGTAAATTATAAGGGGCCTAATTGTTTATAGTGATAGCAGCTGATTATAGGGCTAACCGGTTTCTTGGACTTCTCAATAGACGGCGCTAGAAATACTGACCTTCTATTTTGAGTTTAGCTTCTTTGTTTTTTTATAGCTACTCACTTGTATCGCGTTCCGTGCGATTTTATTTGCTGCCAGTGATTATTTTAGTGTTTGAAGCTATTATGATGGAATGGAGCAGTCGATGTCCAAACACTTTGTGATTTAAATTCAATATTACAGAGGCGGATATTCAAAGAGGTATGTTTGTTTAAATTGTTATTTATTACTTACCTTCTCTGTGGCATTAGGAACTCTGAAGTTTATTGCTGCACTTACAAAAGTATGCCGCCTATCCCTACCTGGAGCTAGTTCTATCCAGTCCATCTCATTACACCCTTTTCTTTCAGGCCCATTCTAATGTTATCCTCTCATCTGTGTCTAGGTCTTCCCAATGGTCTCTTCACATTGAGTTTGCCAGTCAATACCTTGAACAAGGTTGTAGTTTATTCCATTCTCGCTGGATGTCCTACCCACCGTAATATAAGAGACTTTATTATCCTAACAATGTCTTGTGATGACTACAGTATGTAGCCTCCTTCATTCCCAGTAGCCTCATCCCTTTTTGTACCAAATATTTTCCTAAACACCTTCTTTCATATCATATTAAATATGTTTTCCTCGAAAGCAGGCGAGAGGTTAACAACTTAATGACCAAATAATATCATGTTTTTCTCGACTGTGATATTTTCCTATCTATATTCGTTATTGCTGATTAAAATTGTTCCCAAATATTTACACTCATTAACCCTTTTAAATGATATGTTTTTCGCAGCAATCTATAAATTATCGTCCCCAATCTGTGTTATATGTGTGATATAATATACTTAGTCTTTTCAGTGTTCACTTCTAAACCTATTTCCTAACTAGATGTTGTATATATATTTGGTATATCTCTCCCTCCATTAAATACCTAAAACTATGTCATCATGGTGTTCCTGTACTTTTGAATCTAAATATATAAACACGTCTTCTTTTTTTTTTTTTTTGCTTCATCAAATATGGTAACACTGTATAAGCACGCAAGAAATAATAATGATCATCTCTGGGTCTCATTCCCGCTATGAACGAATCATACTTGAAATGAGAGGCGTGATTATGTTATCCAAGTTAACTCCAAACCACCTAGGACTCCAGAGGTTGACCACAAACCTCGACTTCATGGGTTCATCTCTGTACAACTACAACGAGATTCTTTCATCCTATCTCACAGTACCCTCGCTTCATATCCTTGAGAGACAAGACAACGTTTGTTTATCATTATTTATTATTTGTTAGCATTTGCTAAGTGGTTGCCCATTCATACCTTTTTAAAGAAATCAACCCACACGCAATCTAAATTAAATTAAATGGTCTTGACATCATGCGTAGAATAAAATTTAATAATTAGTTTGAATACAAACTATGAAGACCTTTACAATCCAATTTTCAGAGGAAAGGTCTTATTTGACAGATAGCTACTATATCTACTTTTGTGTAGTCATACGTCAAGTCATAGGATCTTCAACTGTCAATTTTGATAGATATTACCAATATGGAATACCTATAAAATAACACCAATAACATAGTAAAATGATGTTAATTTTGTCCACAAAATAGTAGGCCTATGAAGGGAGATGATATCGAAAGAAAAGTATCCATACTGTACTCAATAAAAGTATCGGAAGAAAAATATCGATACCAAGTATCGAAATAAAAGTATCGATAGCAGTAAGTATCAGTACCGAAATTTTAATCTGGATTTTTTTAATCTATTAATAATAATTTCAACTTTTGCATCATAATTTCATTTTCATATTTGTTTAAACATTGAAAATTATAATAGTTTTCAATATTTTAAAACAAATTTTAAAATATCATTTTTAACTATCCAACTTCTTAAAATAACTTACATAATTCATTTCTGGGAGGTGCCATTTTCTAGCTATATTCATCGTTTGTATACTTTATCAAGATAGATTATTAACTATTGACAAACACTAGAAGAAAGGATGCCCTGTCCTGATACATCTGCTTAAATGACGCATATAAACTTTTCTACTTGGTCTGCTTGGGACATCCTTAATTTTAGTGAGTTCATTGTGCTCTACATAAGCTTATTTTATTTAGTTTGTGATGACCGTGCTCATTGACAAAGAAAGGGGTAATTGACTGGTCACCCCTAGCCCCATCACATGGTCAGGCATCATGCTGTATTGATAAACAAAGATGAAAGAACAGCTATGAATGATGACGAGCTAGAGAATAATGAATGCTAGAGTTGTTTCTTGCTTGTTCTGCAGAAAATCAGTGAGAATTTAGAAATCGTGTCGATTATTCTTCCTCCGCAGTCCACCCTAGTAAACATGTAATCCCAGCATGAATGAAGATAACAAGAAAGTTATTTCTTTAGATACCGGAGTTTGAGTACTAATATCAGTAAATATATCGAGTAAAAAATACAAGTATCGAAAGGAAAATATCGATATTAGTAAAGTATCAATATTTTTTTCTCATCCCTAGGACTATCTGTGTTTTCCAAAAGGATCTTCCTATGAACATTGGACTGTACCTTCCATTTGAAGGTATTCTTGACTATAATTGTGGCTGATAACCCCACCGACACCTAATAAACTACTACTATCAAGTTACCTATCCGTGTAACTGTTTGGCTTCATTTGGCTGGAGGGGAGCTCGTAAATGGAAATATGAAAGGTTTCTCCAAGTTTCAAATTTCAAAGAGCATTGTAAAGTTAGAGCACACCCAAAACTGTGTTATGGTGCAGGCACAAGGGCAGGGGATGGAGAAGGGGCAAAGGCCCGGGGCAACAATCCAAAGGGGCACTAAATTATCAATGGAATACAATCGTAAATAAAGATTCAGTTGACTCAAACTTAAGGTTAATATGTCCAATAAAATTTAAGATAACGCAATATCATATCTCTACTTACATTTTTAGCAAACAAAATAGTCTACTTTTAACTTTGCTGTGGATTCTTATGTTATTAAAAATAACAGAGTCAAACAAAAAAAATTCAAATTTATTAAATATTTTGATACAATCCTCATATACGAAGATGATTCTTACTTAATTGAAACCGAACTAAATACTGCACGTGATGAAATTAGATCAATCAAAACATTTGAGACAGTTTGGATCCTCCGTTAAAACAAATTGAGCTTCAAAATAATGAATAACATCGAAATTTTTACTATTGACAGGTGACCTGGTGGTCTAGGGGTAAGGTGTCATACTTTTGTGCTGGCGGCCGGGGTTCAATCCTCGGTCCCGGCACAGATTTATCTGATTACCAAACCCTTCCTTCACCTCTGACAAGACATCTTGTGAATGTGAGGAATGCCAGGCCTCCACCGTGGTTCGGATTCCACGTTAAACTGTAGGTCCTTAATTTCATCTCACAATCACCCTACCATTACACATTAGCGTAAGTGTGTATAACCCGAACGGGTAGTAAGACGCGGTGCTAATAATAATAATAATTATTTACTATTGACTGGCGGCATATCCAGTTCTCTTACAAATGGACATACCTGACGTCTAGAAAAATCTACTACATCTGCTTTCAAGTATTCATACGTCATATTAAGAGCGTTCATCATAGCAGGCCCAACTCAGCTCCCGACTCGCGCGAGGTATTATGGGAGTAGAAGGGAAAATAAAAGGCTACGATACGCCAGTAATGTGTGCAGTAGTGCATTCGTATTTTAATGATTACTCGCAATTTCCGCGGTGACGATGGGGAACAAAGGGACAAAGGTTCTTGTTAATAACTACAGTATGCCACTATTATGACAGAATTAAGATTTGTGAACAATACTTATCTGTGAAGCCACTCTAAAATGGTCATAAACGGCCTTTTCAATACAGTCTTTATCCTAATATAATTTAATATTTCACCGATGTTCAGTATTAGGAACTTCTACTAACTCTTTATCTCCATCATTGTTTAGTCAGAAGATATCCACGTGACACAAATAGTGTTGGTGTAAATTCAAGATTTCTAGTCAGCTGGATCACAGAGTTGATTGACATGTGATACACGCTCTTAATATACACTATCAATACATATAAAATAACACTAATAATATTATATAATGTCATCATTGGTTACCAATAAAAAGTTTTACTTTACTAAAGATGCTCCAAAATGTCCTTTTGCAAGAAACTCGAAATATAAATGTAAGCTTATTTAAACATATTTTCGATCATCCATATCAAATAAATGTTTGTACCATAGGGGTGGTCGGGCACCCTAAATTTCGGGCAATAACTCAGGAATCTAAAAGTCCCGGAATGTCGGGCGAGTATTTTTTATGCCCGTATTTTGATCGGGCAACTCGAGAACTTGGTAAGTATATAATATCATGTTGGTAATAACCTCTAATTCAAACTTTGAAAAAAAAGTGTTTAACTGAATTTTTGAATTTTTGAATTCAACTAATATTAAACAAATGTAAGTATTATTTGTTTATTAATTCGTAAATTAATAAAATTATTATGTTTTCTTTCAACAAAACTACGATAACGTTTCTCACGGGCTACAAGTCTACAACATAGTAAAATCAAGATTCCTACGATTTAATTATCTCTTTCAATGCCAACAACATAACAAATTCAACATTTCCACAATTAGATTTTTAGGCCCTGTGCTTGCGAAAACTTATTTTAAATAGTTTTCTTTACATTTCTTTAATTTATTACTATCAGCCATATTTGTTAGGATATAAATAGAAAGAACGCATCATAGGAACATTAAATAGGAAACGGCCATTTTGCTTCAAGTAAACACGTTTTCGATTTCGATTTATTTATGTTCTAAGTTTCGTGCATACTGTATTCTTTCAATTTTTTAAATATTTATTTGCAGTTATCTAATCACTGAAACCTTTAGTTTTGAAATACTTAATTATTCCTGCCACTCAAGCGGCAAGCAGACGGGTTTTTACAAGTGTTGAAAATCTCTGTACTAGATGGAAGGAGCGATTGCTCAAAGAAAATGTAGAGGAGCTGGTCATGCTCCAACAGAACTTACAAAGCAAAGCGAAATCTGCAATAGTATTAACCAGGGGCGGATTTACGAATGTGCCGCCCATAGACACTAGATTATTTAACGCCCACTTTTCCTACCTTAATTTCTAACCTTCTAAATTCCTGTTTTCCCCCCTCCTCCCTCATACACCAACACATATTTATACCATATACATCAGGGCTATCTGTGGAATGACAGATAAAAAGTGATTACATTATTCAATTATTTATTATAGGGAGGTTTTAAAAGTATTTAGAAGCTAAGCAAAGACTTAGAGAGTAGCTTTAAGAACTGTTTAGAACTTTTTATCATTTTGAATTTTTTCTAGCCTCCAGCAATTGGGGTGTGTGCACACCAACCCCTTCCCCCCGAAATTATTGGCTGGCTACGGCCTTCAATAATCAATATTAATATATTTAGCCTTTATTTCTGCTGAGCGAACTTGTCGATGATGCCAGACAACCATTTTATCCAATAAGTGACCTTCAATTAAGATAATTGTCAGGGAATTAAGAACCCCCTCTGTCATATTGGTACGTAGATACTGCAAAGTACAACAATCACAGACACGATGAAGCCAGAAATTTATTTTAACCGATAGAAAAAAATATGTGATTTCTTTCATCATTCAAAATTTGCCACCCCTAAAATCTGGTGCCATAGGCAAGATCCTATTAGGCCTATGCGCAAAGCCACCCCTGGTATTAACTATACATTCTTGAGCATAAACTAACAATTTTAATTTTTTTAAATCAAATGTGACTTTTTCAACTAGTAATTTGAAATTTTATAGGCCTGTGACAAAGTTGTTTGCGAAATGAAATACCCACCCGAATCTGCCTATCTCCGAGTATCGGTTTGTAATTCCCGCCCGATACAAATACTTGCTGCCCGACCACCCCTACACTGTATCACATTATGACGTGTGTATTGATATAAAATACCATTGATCAAAAAGCGAGCATGTCAGGAATTATAAAATATTTCGACAAGTAACAAAGCCAGATAAAGAGTTTTAATATATATTCTGAACAATAATTGAAGACCTGAAGATGAAAACCAGATAAAGACCAAAAATTAAATTAACAAGTTGCACAAAATACAGTTTATTAATAAAACATCGTCATGATATTAACAAATTATTATAGGTTATAAATACAGATAAAAAAACGAACATAGCGCTTAGAAGTACAGCTTTTTCTAGAAATATATTTTAGTAAATTAGAAAAAATCTATTTTGCGTTCTTAATTCTCCTGATTTCTTTGAAAACTTACCAAGCAAAAACATGAGCTCATTCTGAAAGTTTTGAAATATATTGGTAATTTTTCGGCCCCTTCTGTGGTCTAGTGGTTAGAGCTTCTTGCTACAGATCCAGAGGTCCTCGGTTCGATCCCCCGGTGCTTCCAAAATGTATCTGTTAAACAGTGACTCAGCCTCGCGAGGACAAATGGGAAGATGCTTGAATGAAGAAGTAACAGCTCTGGTTTAGACCCCATGAGTAGGGATGAGAAAAAAGTATCGATATTCTACTAATATCGATATTTTCCTTTCAATACTAGTGTTTTTACTCGAAACTTTTACTGATATTAGTACTCTCACTCTGGTATCGAAAGAAACAATTTTTTTGCTATCGTCCCCCATGCTGGGACTAAAATCATGTTTACTAGGGTGGACTGTGGAGGAATAATAAGTAACACTATTTCTCAATTCTCATTCATTTCCCGCAACTCTATCATTCAATCTCTTTTAGCTCATCATAATAGCTTTTCTTTCATCTTTGTTTATCAATACATCCAGATGCCTGGTCTGGTGAAGGGGGGACCAGTCTACTATCCCTTCCTTTATTAATGAGCAAGATCATCACAAACAAAGGAAGCTCAGATGATGCAGAGACGCTTATATACTTTTTAAGCAGATAAATCAGGACAGGGTGTCAATTCTTCTTTTGTTTGTCAATAGATAATAAGCTATCGGTGTTAGAGTATATAAAACAGACGCGCTTTAAAAAAAATGGCACCTCCCAGAAGTGAGTAACTATGGAAGTCTTTTTAAGAAGTTAGATAGCCTAGAAAGCATCTTGTAAAAAAATAATGTGTACCGATACTTATTGTTATAGATACTTTTCTTTCGATACTTTTAATGATTGCAGTATCGATACGTTTTATTTGATACCACATCCCTACCTATGAGACTCGATAATACCACATGGCACTATCTATCCACAAATGATGGCACTATCTTAGCCAACATGCGGTGACCGCTTGATCAGTATATCTCGCTTGCGATGGAGTTTTTTTATACAATAATGTTTATTTTTAATTCCGATCATGAAACTAACACCAAGCTTCCAAAACTAAGACAGAACCAAATTATTCTCTGAGCTATATACGAAACACAAAACCTCTTATTAGAAATTAACCGAATTCACCGGAAATGTGAGTAGGCCTAAGCTAGGTTGGTTTCTACGTTTGTCTTGAAAGTTGTGCGTTATTGACAAATAAACTGTTTCATTGATGTTACGCAACATACTATATGTGTATGTTCGTATGGTCTTACTACCCGTTCTGCATATACGTTAATAAAGTAGGGATAAATAAGAAAGAATCTATAAAAAAAAATGTTGAAGGAGAGTAGGAAATTATTTAGGGAATACATCGGGAATTTGAACCCGTACCTCCCGTTAATGAGTAGCCAGCCCGGCTGATCCTGCCATTTAGTCTGCGCGTTCACCGATGTGACCTCATACAAGGGTGGATACAGGATTTCCATAAGGGAGAGGACCAAGCAACATTTTTGTGAGGGGGACTCAAAGAGGATTTTCGGAAGGGAGGGGAGGCACATTCAGGATTTTAGTGGAGGAGGGGGGCAGCATGGCTAGGATTTTCGTGGGGGTGGAGGGGTTCTCTCATGGGACCGGATTGGGTTTCCTTCAGGAAATACTGACGGGAAAATCCTTCAAAATTTGAGAGTAATTTAAAAATTAGTAAGAAATTTAAAAAAAATGTACACAAGTTCACCGTTTATTTAGGTTTTTTGTTAATTTTTGCTAACTAAACTATGTGCTATAAATGTAAATCAATTATTGACAGTGATTGACACGTGACACAACGGGATAGTGATATATCACGTGACAGTACAACGAGGAGTAACTATAACATGGATTTAATTGGTTTAATTTTAATTATTATTTATAATACTAACTAAAAATGTCTTGGGGGAGATATAGCTAACCCCCCGCCCCCTCTGGATCCGCCCCTGGGGTCATATTTTGAACAAGTGAACGTCTGAAATTACTTTTGAGAACATTGATATTTTACTTCTAGCACTGCGTCTTACAACTCGTTCAGGTTAAGCAGTGAATGAGGAAGGTTGAATTTAGAGGAAGAGTACCAGCATTTATGTTATGGGAGAGTGTAAAACTCAGTACACGTGATCTGTATTCAAACTTTGATCTCCCCGTCATCGACAATCCTGTCTGTTGCCAGAGCTTAGACCATTGAGCCACCGGAGGGGGTGCTACATAATTTATTAATTACAATTAATGATGTATGTATGGTTTATCTTAGTTTATTGTTTTCTACCCGATCATGCAGTTGGCTAGTAGTCAACAACATGGCATTCAATTCATTCAATCCTCTGTAATAGACTCTCTGAGGTACTAACGGCAGATCTGACGAAAGTAAGATAAGGGTTATCTCGGAATGTGTCGGGGAAGGGGAAATACTTGATAAAAAGCAACGTTCCAACTTACAATATTGGCCCTACAAAAACCTTTTATTTTGCGACCAACATAGATAATATATTACCAAGTTTTTTTTATAGTTTTTTTGTAATTGATAACAAAAGTGACATTTTCAGATCACATGACATGAAAGTAGGAATACATTTGTTGCTGTCAGATGGCTCTTCCAATGAAACTCGGACTGTAGGCCTATACCTCACACCAAACAGTCGATTGGCATGACTGCACTCACAGTGAACTCCTAACGGAATTAAACTGTCATATTTATTTTATGAAAGAAAAATATTTACTTTATCAAATATATTTTAAAAGAGTTGACACAATCTTTTATAAAATGTGTGTCGTTACATTTAATCAGATTTTCTTCAAAGATTGGGTGACCTGGCGGTCTAGGGGTAAGGTGTCAGACTTCTATGCTGGCGGCCGGGGTTCAATCCTCGGTCCCGGCAAAGATTTATCTGATTACCAAACCCTTCCTTCACCTCTGACAAGATATCTTGTGAATGTGAGGAATGCCAGGCCTCCACCGTGGTTCGGATTCCACGTTAAACTGTAGGTCCTCCATTTCATCTCACAATCATCCTACCATTACACATTAGCGTAAGTGCGTCTAACCCGAACGGGTAGTAAGATGCGGTGCTAATAATAATAATAATAATCTTCAAAGATTGACCAATATTATGGGATTTAATAAAATGTAAGTCAATAATGTCAACGATGTATACGATTGAAACATGACACTTTTAAAAACTGGGCAATCTCACTGGTCTTGGGGTAAAGGACTCGCCTCATGGCATGACCTGATGTTCGTGGTTTCAAACCCAGCCATGGTTGGCAGTTTTTTTCATAATAAAGATTCGTAGTACAACTTCCTTCGGAGGGGAAATAAAGCTGTCGGTCCATTGTCGATTGTATCATGTAAAATATGTCTGGGAGGTATGTTAAAATAGCTTTGCCAGCAGAATATGTAGGCCCTTTAGTTCTGGCTCATAGAAATTCTCGTGTGCTTATATAATCAGTCAGTTGTGTTTGTCCACGTTAAATACCTAAATAAATATACATAAATAAAATAAAAGTTTAAAAATTGTTTCCCCAAAGCTGTTTGGTTGGTTAGAAGAACAACATTCTGCTACAGCCTAAGTGTGGAGTTTGTGTCTTAATATTGTACAATTTCATCTTTGACTGCTTTATGTACAGGCGAGGCTAGACTTTAAGATTCCGACATTTAATTTGATGAAACTCTAAGCATGTTCTGTAAAGTTAATATTTTTTAAGATATTTGTAAAATAGATCATTTTATAAAAGATCTTTGATTGATTGTCAAAGTTATGTAACATTTCTTTTATTAAATAACTTTTATATAAAATAAATGGTATGATGTACCACACATACCTTTTTACTTGATCTTAAAATAGAGACATTTACTAAAAACTCACAAAATTTGTGAAACGAAATAGTATACACAGTTGCAGAAACAATCCTTCAAAAAGCTTAAATGAAATGCTTGATAGACAATGTTAAAGAAACATTGAGACAAGAAGAGCATTTTTTCTCCACCAAAGAGCTTAGAAATCAATTTGATTTTAAGAGATTTGAATAAAAAATATAAATACTGGCTTAGAGCTCAGAAACTGTTGATTTTTAAAAATAAATTTTACACAAAAAAGTTTATTTTTAATATTACTACATCTTTAAAATGATAAATTATTTTGTATTTCAAATGGTCGCATATATATGATCAAAATTGGAAATTTCTGCTAATGTTAAGTACCCTAAAAGTCATTTTCATGAGAAAACTAGGATTTCCATTTTGTTCGTAATGTTAAACAAATGCCTGGAATCAAAATTTAATAAAAACCTTGGTGGCGGATTTTGAGAAAGTCGATTTTATCTCTGTTTGCTCTTCAGTAAGTTATCCTTAATTTTATGGTTATATATATAATTCCAAAAAAACACTCAAGGAGACCTTGTGGAAAACCTAGATAACAAGTTTTAGGCCTATTGGTAACATAATTTTGGCTCTAGTCCAAGATACAGACAGACAGATATATGGTATCGTGAAAACACATTTTTCGGCTCCAGGGGGGCATGAAACCTTGACATTTGATCAAAATCTTGAGTTAGATTTTCTTTAAATCTCAATACTTCTCTCTTCGAGGGGTCTAGAGAAAGTAAAGATATGCCGGTGTAATACTGACCGCTGTGAAGTGCAAGGATAACTTAAATATAGATATACCTCCTATGTATCAGTATCTTGTAGATAATATGACCAATAACATAGCAGGTCTTCCTGATGTCACCGCGGGAGATACTTCATGCAGAGACAACAGTTTTACATTTGGAATTGGGCTGACAATTTAACATTATGAAATGTGGTTGTTGTGTTAGTCCTATGGTTACTCGGAGGAAACCGCTAAAAGCCAACAAACTGGTAGTCCAGTAAAATATTCGAACGTCTTGATAAAAAACCAGCCTGAAAATGCTAGTAAACCTTTTAAGGGATCATTATAATGAACCAACGTCGCACAGCTACTGACCTTGTAAATGTTATTTTAACAGGTTTCACTAATTAACAGGTGTTAGATGCAAATAAATGAAAAGAAAAAGTTCAAGATAAAAAGTAGATACAGTAGCTCCATGACTTCTTTGGTGCTGACTGACAGCTCACAGCTGAGAGCTGACGGCTTTGAAAAGTTACCAGATCAAATTATGTATCTCTACGCCGAACTATATGATCTGCAAAAACATGCGTTTAGCAGCTGTCCCTTCTGACAGTCAAAATTTAGGTATATACCTAAATGTTGATTGTCAGAAGTCAGCTGTGAGCTGTCAGTCAGCACCAAAGAAGCCATGGGGATACTGTACCTAAAGTCTAGAGCCAATGCGCTGACTAGTTTTTTTAAAGATAAAAATGTACCCTATTTGTAAACGTAGAAACTAGTTGTCTGCGCACTATATAAATACCGAGTAACTTAGATGTGATTGAATTGGACCGCCATTTTAGCTATATATTGTTCAGTAAAAATATTTGTTGCCTGGACATGTTATTATTACATTCGTACATTGGGAGGGACGAGGGGGGTAAAGGATGAAGACAAACATCTTACCTGGCGTCCCACGTCTGCCCTTTACCTGAGTTTGAGATCAGATCTTGTTAAGTTAGTAGTGTTCTGTCTGTCAAGTGACTAAGGTCCGCCATATTGGGGCCACCTCAATGCACTTTTCATGTTGTAGAATCGGAGCTATCGTGTTTACCGAGTTATCACGTTGTCTCCCATCGCATAGTATTGGTCAAAACGTGTTCATTGCTGTCCTACTTGCAGTTGGAACATTGTTTCTTAAACTTTAATGCTGGTCAAACCATGTTCACTGTGATTCTACTTGCTGTTGGAACATTGTCTCCCAAGCTTTAGTGCTGGTCAAGAAAAAACAGAAACTGATTGCTCCGTACTTTTTTCAATTAAATGTTTATTTCAGTTTCACATTCTAACAATAATTATACAGGGTATATATTGGGATGGTTTCTAATATTCTAAATGAGTATTCCCATTAGCCAAACATTAAGGTAAGTCCAAATAAACATGGGTTTAGAAACTTTTAGTTTTAGAGTGATTTAAGGTTTTGCTCGAAGATGGATTTGTCGTGGGGTTTCCATTGAATGGCCTGCTCGATCCCTAGACTTGAACCCAATGGAGTTTTATCTCTGTGGACATTTACAATTCATTATTTACTCAACTGCTGTGCCTGATGTTGAGGTTCTAAGAATAAATCGTGCACTGATATAATCAATCAGTTCAGAAAGTGCACGTTAAATAATAAAAAAAAATAGTACGATAAAGTATGGAGCGCAGGCTCATTAAAACAGGACACCATTTTGAACAATCTTTGTAGCCAAATGTTCTGTCTTCTTGTTTTTTTGTTTGTTTGTGTTAAACTTTTTCTTGTTTAATAGCATTTATTTTCTCTTGAATTGATTATAATTGGACACTAAAATTCCTCATACCTCAGAAACTAAGCCTACTAATATGACATATTCAAAACGTTTGATAGAAGGGAATACGCCCGTATAATATGTTGACACGAAAAAAATCCTGTATAAACTAATCGATGTTTACATGTATTTTAATGAAATTCACTAGTAACCACCTGGACAGAAGACGGAACATGAGTATTTTGACTTAAATAGTGATTTCCAAGCTAGAGTCAGTTTTGCAAGCCCTAACTTGTCAGTTATTAGTTTATTTAGTCTAAAACTGCTTAAAAATTGTCACTAGATTATAAAAAAAACCTTAAATTAACTTAACCGTCACTGCCTGTAAGATATTTGGTGTCTCCTGAGTGGCAAAACTGAACCCCCGTGGTTTATGTATGATGATCTGTGCAATATTATATGATCTGTGTGTATAATGGGCGGAGGCTTATACGGAAGTTTACTAAGTTTACTGATAACACCACTTATGTATCTTTAATTATTTAGCTACTAACACAATACAACATGGTGTCGGGAGTTAATATGAACGTGTTCGTCCTTCCAACGTCAATAAACTTTGAGGCAAACGACTGAGCAGACAACTGGAAACGACATAAGCAAAAATTAATATTTTATAAACAAGCGGCCATGTTAACAAAAGTAGAGGATGAAGTAAAAATTGTTATCCTGATGTTGACCATGGGAGATGGAGGTTTGAATGTTTACAATAACTTCAATTTAGAAAGTGTACCTGAATTTGAAGATGTTTTGAATTCATTTGATGGCTACTGTAGTCCAAAGAAAATTACGCTATATGAAAGATATGTATTTTATAATATATCGAAGAAGGAAAGCCAATCTGTACATCCATTTGTTACATAATTGAAAACGCAAGCTATCAAGTGTGAATTTGGTGATCAACTAGAGATTATGATCAGAGATCGTATTATGGTGGGAATCAAAAATCCTAAGTTGACGGAGCATATGCTCAGAGATGTATACTTGTCCTTGAAAAGAGCAGAGGACTTTTGCCATGATGCAGAGACATCTAGAAGACAAACAGAGGACATTCATAGTTTTTCTGCTGATTCTCAAAACGTGACAATTGATACGTTAACAAGGCATTCAAATCGACATGTAGAGAAGACTTCACAAGAACATTCAAGAAAGGCCTCTTCATCAAGTTACAATAGGATTACTTAAGTTAACAGCAGATACGCTGGTTGTAGTGGGTGTGGGACTCGCCATCAGTATAAAAACGTTCCAGCTTATGGTAAAGAATGTTTTCTTGCAAAGGTTAAAAAACACCTTGCAAGTATGTGCCCAATTAAAGCCGCAGAAGTCAATGCACTGTAAAGTCACAAGTACTGGCGAGAAGATGGTGATGAGCAGCCAGTTTGGTATGTTTACCTCAAATGTAATAAAATATTGTTTAAAACTAAAGTGAATGTGGGGGCAGAATCAAATGTAATTAGCTTAAGTCTGGTCCCTGCTCCTAAATTAGTGCATACTCAAACGATTTTATTCCCTTATGATAATGGGGCTGTATTAAAACTTATAGGTAGAGTTCAACTGGAGATCAAGGTTAACAACCATTGTGTTGCAATTAACTTTGAAGAACTGTCTGATAATGTTGAATGTTTAATAGGATTGAGAGCATGCTTGGCACTGAACTTAATCAAAAAAAGGTTTGCTTTGAAAACTGATAATCTAATTTATAAATTTGGTTGTCTGGGGAAAGTTCAAGGTAAAACTAAAATTTACACTGATCCGTCGGCGCACCCAATAGTGGAACGACCGCGCGGGTCCCCACTAAAGTTTAAGTTGAAATTTAAAAAAGGTGCTATTTGATTTGGAGAAAGAGGGAATTATTTCTAGAGTGGACAAACCAACGAATTGGTTGTCAAATTTAATTGCTGTAGGTAAACCAAATGGGGATCTTAGGTTATGTTTGGATCAGAAAAATTTTAATGGGGCAATTAAGTGGCACCAATATATTATTCCTACTATTGAGGAAGTTATAAATCAACTAGGGAATAATACTGTGTCCACTGTATTGGATATTAAGCAAGGGTTTCGGCAAATGAAATTGGACTAATAATCGTCATATTTAACCACATTTGACTCTTCATATGGTCGCTGGAGATGGAATAGGTTGTGTTTTGGAATATCTTGTGCTCCTGAAAGTTGTATGAAACGATGCATGGATATTTTTGGAGATATAGAAGAAGTTTTTCCCTATTTTGATTACTTGATCAAAGCAGCCAAGGATGGAACTAAGCATTATGCAGTCTTGCTCAAAGTGTTTGGACGATCTAGGAGGTGCGATGTTAAATTTAATCGGGAATAGTTGCAATTTAGAATGCCCAGTGTGAAATTTATGGGCTTTATAATTGATTCGGAAGGGGTTCACCCAGATTTGAATCAAGTAAGAGCCCTGACAAGGCTGAAATGCTCGGCGTGTCCGCAACTGGACTCCTCATATGTCAAACACAGCTAATCCACTCTATGTACCTACGTGCCAGCAATCTGGACTCCTCATATATCAAAAACAGATAATCCTCTCCAGATACCCACGTGCCATGCAATCTGGACTCCTCATATGTCAAAATCAGATAATCCTCTCCAGATACCCACGTGTCAGCAATCTGGACTCCTCATATGTCAAAAACAGATAATCCTCTCCAGATACCCACGTGTCAGCAATCTGGACTCCTCATATGTCAAAATCATATAATCCTCTCCAGATACCCACGTGTCAGCAATCTGGACTCCTCATATATCAAAAACAGATAATCCTCTCCAGATACCCACGTGTCAGCAATCTGTACTCCTCATATATCAAAAGCAGATAATCCTCTCTAGGTACCCACGTGTCAGCAATCAGGATGACACTTAGGAATGAAGGAGGAGGCTTAGAGGAAGAATCCTTGCATTAGCGTGGCGAGGAGATGGGAAAACCAGAGCTATAATCACATCTAGAAAATAAATTTAATTCCACTCAGCCAAGATTTTCAGCCCAATATTTCTCTTTCCAGTGATTAAGTAAGTTGCGAGACTGACATATTAATCTATGTGATCACCAACTCAGATAGTTTTATAGTATAATTCGTGCAAACAATGTATGCCAAGTAATAATGACATATTCTGCACCGCGTACTATTACAGTCCATCCGAGTGATCCGTATGCTTACAACAATGAGGTAAAGAGGAGGAAGGTAGAATCTAGACGAGGTTCAACCTCGGTCCCGTCGAGCGACGGTGGGAAACCTTTTAGGAAAAGCCACCAAGCTGAGATCCGGACCCCAACCTCCTTCCTCATCGCTGCAAATCCAATCTTTTGGGATCCCCGATGCAGATCCAGGTAGTGTTGAGTTGAAAGAAAATACGTTTTTGAAAATATATAGGCTGCTATAAATTACTCAGCCCATTATAAGCCTTAATACAATCATTAGTTCTGGAGCTATCTTAAAACGGCTTGCGGTAATCAACAAGACTCAATACATGTGTCTCTATATTTCGCGTACAATCCACTAAGAGCACAATTACAACAATGGAGGAGAAATCAATGTGTGGGCTGTGGCTCAAGGCCCATCATGGGAAGAATAATTTGTGGACACCCTGTACATTAACTATATTTTCTTGATGCATATTCAGGTTAAGTCTGAAAGAGGATGATACACCATAATATGTATATTAAAAAAAAAGAGAAAGCACTAAAAAGATTTACTATGAAGTGTTTGTGGAAGTGTATCTGGAAACTTCAAGAACAAATCATCCGAACCAGGTTCTAAAGAAACCCAGTAGGACCTACCTTTTATGGGAAATATTTCCACACTCACATGTATAATTTTCTAAGACATCTTCAAAAAACACTTCTATCTGAACATGATATAAATGGTGGTATTTCAACATTAAATTGCCGTTTGACTTTTCCCTTGAGCCACGCTTTATAGCATATTAGATCACACTCAACACACGAAACTAGCAGATTAGATCACAATCAACACACGAAACTAGCATATTAGACCACACTCAACACACATCTGCAACACACGAAACTAGCAGATTAGATCACACTCAACACACGAAACTAGCAGATTAGACCACACTCAAAACACATCTGCAACACGGGGAAATAGCAGATTAGATCACACTCAACACACATCTGCAACACGGGGAAATAGCATATTAGATCATACTCAACACACATCTGCAACACGGGGAAATAGCAGATTAGATTACACTCAACACACGAAATTAGCAGATTAGACCACACTCAACACACATCTGCAACACACGAAACTAGCAGATTAGATCATACTCAAGACACATCTGCAACACGGGGAAATACCATATTAGATCACACTCAACACACATCTGCAACACGGGGAAATAGCAGATTAGATCACACTCAACACACGAAACTAGCAGATTAGACCACACTCAACACACGAAACTATCAGATTAGATCACACTCAACACACGAAACTAGCAGATTAGACCACACTCAACACACATCTGCAACACACGAAACTAGCATATTAGATCACACTTCAACACACATCTGCAACACGGGGTAATAGCAGATTAGATCACACTCAACACACGAAACTAGCATATTAGATCACACTCAACACACGAAACTAGCAGATTAGACCACACTCAACACACATCTGCAACACACGAAACTAGCAGATTACATCACACTCAACACACGAAACTAGCAGATTAGACCACACTCAACACACATCTGCAACACGGGGTAATAGCAGATTAGATCACACTCAACACACATCTGCAACACGGGGAAATAGCAGATTAGATCACACTCAACACACATCTGCAACACACGAAACTAGCAGATTAGATCACACTCAACACACGAAACTAGCAGATTAGATCACACTCAACACACGAAACTAGCAGATTAGACCACACTCAACACACATCTGCAACACACGAAACTAGCAGATTAGACCACACTCAACACACATCTGCAACACGGGGAAATAGCAGATTTGATCACACGTTTTTATCCATAGTTCCAGCAGGCAGCTATCCCTCTAATGGCACCCTGTGCTAGCGGGGGATGCTGAGATGGAATTGATGTGTATTTTATCGGTTTCTGAACTCCCTATTTACGGTTGTTTGGAAAAGAGCCGGGGAAGCGAAGACGGGGGACGGGGGACAGGGGGAGTAGTTGAACTGGATTGCGGTGCTTTATTTAGCCAGTGAGTGTTGGTAGCATTCATTCATGCCTTCCTCCCCCTTCGTAGCTAATGTATGGACTGCACGTGGGGCGCTCACAATCACTCGGCCAACTCTTGGGAAGTTTCCAACTACGTTCCGCGAATATTGATGCCCCCCCGCCCCGGGTAGAGTTCCGTCACATTGCACAAGAGATCAGTCAGCTTGTCTCCCTTCTGAGCTAGGCTTCTTAGGTATGCTCCCATTATAGTCAGCGAAACGACTATTGGTTAAACTAAGGTTTGAATCCCCCAGTGACATATTTTCATTGTTATACATGGAAAATAGGTTTTTATCAGTCCATTTCAGTTGAGGTATTTCACATGCGTTAGCGTGGCAGGACGAGGCGCTAAAACATTAATAATACATAGGCTGTATGTGTTTATATATAATATATACTTACAGAAACTTCTCTTTATGAAACTTCTCTGATATAACGTGAAACTTCTTTTAGTGAGGCTTGTCTGATATAACTTCCCATTATCTTCCACTAAACCACCTTAATATCCACTGTGACTTCATTTCTAACTTCACTCGAAGTTTGCTTGAACTTATTATTTTATGGTGAATGTAATTTGAAAATAGTAATTTATTAATTTCTCTAATTTGATCACGTTTCTTTTATAGGTTGTTTTGTAGACGTATCTTCTTCGGAGTAAATATTAAAATAACTTATTTTTGTTGGTTATTAAAGTTTTGACTTTAAAATACACCGATTCATTTGGTGAGAAATTAAAATTATTCTAATGTAACAATGCTTTGTTTTCTATTTTAATATTAAATATTAAAATGTAGAAAATTGGTCAAATTCTTCAAAAATGTTGAGGGTAATAGTTCCGCGAAGGCTTGAGTTTTAGTCGGGAAGTCAAACATTTGTGCTAATAATAAATATCTGATTCTATATTTAAATTTATATTTGATTCTAAAATTTAAATTTGTTGTGTCTGTATTCACAGGGATGAATCTTTAATTATTTTTTATAATATTAATAATTTTGTTTATATTTTTGGTCTCTTCCAGACTTGTTCATTTATTTGTTTTCTAACAAACTTCAGTTTGATTGTAAGGCAATATAATTTGTTATTTTATCTCTGTTTATCACATTGAATAAATAATTCAGATATTTATTTAACTTGCAAATGTTTTTACTAGATTAATTTCCTTAGTTTCAATCCACCCTCTGTTAGGCTAGTAGTGGTCTCTAGTTTTTAGGCGTAGGGTGAGATCGGTACAAATGTATATTAAACATAGGCTATGTATTTATATAAACATTTATATTTATATAAATATATGTATTATATTTATATACATATACATATTATTTATATTTATAAAACTATACGTATATTTATATGAATATACATTTGGTTATATTTATAGAAATATGTATTATGTATAAAGTCTATATACTGTATTTAATATATACATTTTTATAGGCATATTTATATGTTTATAAACATTTTTATATAAATAATATATATATATAGGTGTATGTATTCCTCTATATATTTATATATATTTATTTATATTTACAGTTTCCGAAAGGTGTATTCGGCGTCGCTACCACTTGGCTATGGGACGGGTGATTGCACTGAGTAATAAATTGGCTTACACTCCCCCCCCCCTTTCCCTGACCGTACCTCGAGGTGTATCATTACAGACACATACTTGTGGAAAGTGGCACACACATTAGAGCCATCTTCACTCACACATAACGGAACCGGGTAATGAGCGGCTGCATAGTCTTAGTTTAATACGCAACAGGTCATTCATTGTTTCTAATGAAGGAGCGTGAAGTAATTGTACATTCGCGGTAAAATCTCAGGAATGTGGTATTTCTTCTAGTTATATCACAAATTCTTAAACGGTTTCTATCCGTGACCCCTTGCCTTAAGATAAAACTACTAAGCACCTGCTTCGGTGATCTCGTTGTCTAACGCGCTACTCTCATGTTGGACTAAACTGCCAAAGACGGGTGGGTAAGAGTTCGATCCCAGTCGGGTGCACTGAGGGTGTATTTCCTTAATGGTTTTCCTATCTTCCTCCATGAAATTCGGGTGTATTTCTTCCAAATTAAACCTTTCTAATCCCTAACCCACTAGTGTAATTAGTACATAAGCGTAAAATCCGAACGGGTAGTAAGACGTGGTGCAAAACAACAACTAGGCCCGGATTTTCTTAGGAAGCCCACGTTCATTCACGTTCATATTGATTGATATTCACTAAAAATTGGCATTCCAGAAATATGTCTTATTTGATTTAGTAGTTATAAAGTAAATCTAAAAAGTTATCAAAAGCTTTCAATAATACTTCCGTATAAATTATTGTATAGTTTATTTTTACATTATTAATCAAACGAACTAAGAATGTACCCGTAAATAAAATATTGTAGTGTTTTTCTCCGCCATTGTGGAAACAACAAGCTTACAGTACTATGACTTTAGCAATCGTGGACAGTGTTGTATTGTGTTAGTAACTATATAAATAAAGATACATAAGTGGTGTTATCAGTAAACTTAGTAAACTTCAATCCAGGCCTCCGCCCATAATACACATAGATCATCATACATAAACCCCTGGTGCCCAGTGTTGCCACACAGTGGACACCAAATATCTTACACCTTCCCTCAACTTTTGTTTCAAGTATTTACAAATTAAATAAAAAAAATTAAAAAAATAATACAACTTCAACAAAATAATAACAAACCACACATAATACAAAGTGATTAATCCTGTCCCAAAATCTCACTCAAACCTGGGTCTGACAGGTCACAATCCATTAAATGCCTTAGAGCTGGAGTTCTCTTTTCGCTCATAATACAAGCTGACCTTTAATTCAATTGACTAATACAGGTGTTGTTCCCAACATTTTCAGAAACATCGGGGACTACTGATGGATTTTCATATGAAAAATTAACAAAATCATAATCAATATTCCCCCCCCCCTCAGTTCTATCATTTAACCCTTGACCCACTAAAGGTTATTTGTGCTTTATAAATAAATGCCTAAATTTTTTTCTATTTCTCCCTATTATTCCTCCTCCACCTGTACTTATACAGTAAGACCTAAACGGAAGACATTTATCAATTACTCCTTCATTCCATCTAGAGTCCTCAATCTATTCTTATAAAATACAGGATCTCCAACTTGTAATGGTTTCAAAGGTACATATATAATAATTATAATAATATTCATCTTTTACACTACTAGTATTCTTACCCGCTTGTAATTGTTCAGAGTCCACAGAAATGGGAAGTAGCCGAGAGTGTTTGCACGGTATCTGAGACTATAACATTATTGATATCGTTAATTATACTGGAGAGTATCCTAAATTCTTTACAGGAGAGTTTCTTTATACTAACGGGGGATATTACACATCCTGATTACTAATTTTGCACTTCCTTCAAATAGCTTTGGCTATACTAACACCTTTTTCCATTAGATTGGCTAAATCTAGGACTTGAAAAAACTACCCTAAAGTTTCACTTTTTTGCAAACTCTAAATAACTATAGCTGTTGAATGGATTATTATCACTGATCACAATATCAGGAACACCCAGCTTAGCAAATATTGGCTTGAGTCTTGACATGACTGTTTACATATCTTTACTCTTTATAGTAGGTAATTCTAACCAATTTGAGAATGAATCACAGAACACTAAGTAAATACAACCCTCAAACTGAAATAGATCACAACCAACACGTTCCCAAGGACGGTTTGGTGCTGAATATGGTTATCAACCCCAGTGAGTTACATTCTTACCAAATATTACATTTTTAGGTGATTTAGTGTAAATATAAGAATACATGGAAATTGAAGGAAACTGTGACTCGAATGTTAAAAGCATGGGAACACCAACCAGAAGCTAAAGTGTTGAAGAGCACTTAGAATTATATTAACCCAACTTACATTTATGGTACTAGTCAGCCCAGTGGATTAGTGGTCAGTGCACCCGGCACCTGGCTACGAGCCTAGGTGGTCTGAGGCTACGGTACCTTGAGTATTGTACCCGAAAAGGGAACGACCACTACGGTCACTAGGGTTGAGTAATTAGAATTAAGCTAGGTTTAAGTGTTTCTACTGGTTCCACACCCTCATACTCTCATCATCAGCTCATATTATCGGGACATAGAAATAGTCTCCATTGAAAGGATGTACGATTAGTACATTCGGACGTCTCCTGAGCAACGGTACATTAGTACTGGCTAATATTTCCACAAACTGGGCTACGAATGAAGTAGCCCACACACAAAATATTAAATATTCATGGAACTTACCAGAATAATATCAGAATATGTACTTACTGCTAGAAGCAGGTGATATTGTACATGATAATGATAGTAAGGTGTATATTTTTATATGTGATACCCACAGTTGATTATCGGGCAGCGTTTAGTCAGCATCAAACCAAAGCTTCTTCTAAAATCGAGCTATTTTTCTTTCCAGTTAAATGTCTTGTAGCGATTGTAGGAAAGAGCGGGTCTCTCGCCATGCCCTCCATCAAGGGTCATTGGGGAATCGACAGCTTATCGGCAACCTCTCCTTCCTTTTCCCCCCAAGTTGATCCAGTGAGCTAAGATTTGGTGAAAGGGGCTGGAGATGGGAACATCAATAAAAGAAACGTACATTTGGACTTTGAGTGTTCTAAATTGTATGTTAGAACGAGGGGACCGTTCTCTATAAATAATGGTCCAGCCGGAAGATCAGAACAGTTTTTAGTGTGGAGTAGTTCTTGGAAAAGATGAGTTGAGTTACTTGTGCTCAAGTGACGTGGGTAGACTATGGCTCCAAGGGACTCATACAAGATTGTATCAGGGGCTATACAGGATTGTATCGGGAGATTATACAGGATTGTATCAGGGTAATATACAGGGTGTATCAGGGGACTACACAGGATTGTATCAGGGGATTACACAGGATTGTATCAGGAGAGTATACAGGATTGTATCAGGGTAATATACAGGGTGTATCAGGGGACTGATACAGGATTGTATTAGGGGGCTATACAGGATTGTATCAGGAGATTACACAGGATTGTATCAGGGGATTATACAGGATTGTATCAGGGGGCTATACAGGATTGTATCGGGAGATTATACAGGATTGTATCAGGGGACTGATACAGGATTGTATTAGGGGGCTATACAGGATTGTATCAGGGTAATATACAGGGTGTATAAGGGTAATATACAGGGTGTATCAGGGTAATATACAGGGTGTATCAGGGAGCTATACAATATTGTATCAGGGTAATATACAGGATGTATCAGGGGGCTATACAGGATTGTATCAGGTGGCTCATACTATATTGTATCAGGAGATTGATCAAGATTATATCAGGGGGCTATCCTGGATGTATTATGGGGGTATCTAGTCTTGTATCAGGGGACTATACAGGATTGTATCAGGTGGCTCATACTATATTGTATCAGGAGATTGATCAAGATTATATCAGGGGGCTATCCTGGATGTATTATGGGGGTATCCAGTCTTGTATCAGGGGACTATACAGGATTGTATCAGGGGACTACACAGTATGTATGCATTACTAATTATATATCGTATGTTAATTTGTGCTGCAAATAATCTAGTGTCTACTATTTTGTGTTTAACCTTGAATCTTATATGTTTTATTATTATTTGCGCAAAGTTAACATCGTCACTGATATCCGAGCGAGCTATCCCAGTCTACGTAGTGTGATGGTGTGAAATACACCTCCACGCTCAATCATGTT
>CABFVX010005672.1:16776-48260 GCA_902151425.1 Timema shepardi | reverse complement strand
TTTCAATTTTAGCTTATATATATAATTATCTGGAGGATTCCTTCTACATGACTGGAAAATTTATACTTTTTACCCCACCTAAAAGTGTTTTTTTTCTTATACATCCCCTCCCCTTCTACCCTATTTCCCAGAGTCATATTTAAAATTATGCGAATCTTCTAGTTATTTTAAGTGGTCCTTCAGTTTCAGTTTTCTACCACACTGATAAGAAGCTGTTTTTATTAATCTTGAAAGTTTAAAACCCTTTAACCCCCATCCCATTCTCCTACATGTCCAGCTACCCCTTATAAAGTTCAAATTTTAAGATTTAGCTATCTAAAGATGTCCTTTTACCTGCCTAACGAATATAGATTCTCTACGGCACTTAGTAGCTATTTTTATGTTTAACCCTTCCACCCTTCCCCATGTATCCTGGAGTTTCATCTGAGAATTTAAGGTTTTCAGACTATTATGATTATTTTGAATAGTCTCTTTACCTTCCCGCCAAATTTTAATTTTCTACCTCATCTAAAAAGTGTTTTCATAATTACCCGCCCTCTTCCCCCACCCTATTTTGAAATATATTGTTTTTAGATTTATCTAGTTAAATAGGGCAATTATTCTACCTACATGCTATATTATTGCGTTCCAGCTCTTCTGGAAGTGGGTTTTCATTTCCGGACAGATATACATTCAGATTTTAAAATATACATTTCCTAATTAAGCGCGTAAGGCTCCTGGATACTTTCTGAAAATACTCTTTGGTCATCTTAAGTTGTTTTTTACCTGTAGCACGTCTGCCAAATATGTTAAATAACCACTTAATTAAAGATTGGGATGCATTTATTATGTATATTTCAGTGACTATTTTCTCATGTACAAAGTCATGGCTGTTCAAATCAATGTTCTATACACACCAGCAATGTTTCCATACTCAATTCAGTATGAGTTTAGTTAAACTATTATGGTGTAAATTGCCAACTATCATGGCGACCATTATCAAAACAATTAGCTATCATAAATGCTAATGCGTAATTTAGTACTAGCACCGGTTATAGTTTCAAGCGATGTGTTTACAAAGGCATGCGCAGTAGAGGTACAAATTGAACAAATGATTTGCTCGTTTTTCAAATAAAAAATTGATAAAATTATCTTTGTTTGAAAACTAGTTTGAGAGAAGTGTTTGTTATTATATTAATTTTGAAGATTTAATCACAATTTAAAACCCACGTTGGATGGTTTCGAAACATACCTTTAAGTTTTTATTTTTACTGCGTGAAACAAGGATGAAATCAATGTCCGGTTGAACAAACGTCCTTAATTTCGTAGTAGCTAAATCAATGGTTATTTAGTGATAGCCACCATCATTATTTCAATACAAGTTTATCTATTAATTTGAAAACGAAATGTGTATGGTGCATAGAGTATGCCTCAGCCAAATTATTGTTAAATAATATTAATAATATTTATATTCCTATGGATGAGAAATTATTTTAAAAGTAAGTTATATAATAAATAGCTGTAGGACCATTTTTTTTATATAATAAACAAGTTTGTTGCCACCGTATCATGTATTGTCATGTCAACGTTGAAGTTGATAAAAAGCTACATTACTGCCTGGACAACTTCATTAAAAGCTATGGGTAGAGAATAATTTATTCTAGGTTATTAAAAAACGTATTTAAAACCAGAATTCCACTGAATTTATATTTAAATGATATCGTTTTCATAATTTTAGAAATACAAGATACTTATTAAATATGTAGTATTCAAAAGACAACCCTAAATGAAAATTGCAAAATTCTATTAATTATTTTGAAACAAAATGTATTCAGAATGGTTTTTATCTTAAACACTGTAAGAATTTTAATTTTGAAAAAAGGCAATTTAACCTACAAAGCAAATAAGGGCATAAAAAAGGGGGATTATGAAGGTCCAATATATACGTATAAAAACTTTTATTTGTTTGAAGTTAAAATTAAATTTGTCCCCCCCCCCCTCTCTCTCTCTCTTAGAAAAATTAGTTTCTACGCACTTGAAAATAATTACCTAGATTAGTATAAGATAATACACAGTGAGTTAGATTATAAAAGTTTATTTTGAAAGATAAAAAAGAGTTGATAACATTTGTATGAAATATGTATCTAGTAATGCCTATAATCTTAGTAGTAAACAAAAATAAATGTAATTTCTATTATACATATACGTTAATGAAATCTAGTTGAATTAAACTATTTTGTCTTTAAAATACGATAATTATATTGATGTTTGCTTTAATATTATATCAACTTTAAAATAAAATGGCCTAACTAATTAGAATATTAAATAGGCACGAACCCTAAAAGTGGTTACATCTGAGATTCAAACTACAACGTAGCGGAGAGGGTTAAATGTCTTGATACATCAGATAGTTTGTCTGAAAATCTCTCCTTTGGCACATTTTAAACGGGTATTAGCTCAGTATTTAGTGAGATATATATATATATATATATATATACAGTGTGTGCTTTAGTAAATTATATGTATAAATCAGCACGCCTAAATCAACAACATTAAGATAATTTTAAATTAAGGTGTAACTAAATTTGATTCCATTAATAAACACTTTTATTTTTAATGACTAAAAAGTTTAATAAATAATAAACATGGGTCAAACACAAATTAGTGAATCAATAAAACTTCTATAGACGTATCAATCCATGAGTTCATTTTTTCTGACTCAAGCTATGAATGTGTTAAAAAAAAGTCACAACTCTAATGTGGAGGAGCACGTGAGTTAAGTTTGAAGTTTTTATATAAACAAATATTGGACTAAATAAATAAAATATTGCTCCAATAGAAACATTTAGTTTAATTTTCTGCACCTAGTAATTTCCACAGTTCTTAAATATTTGTCAAGAGCATAATGTAATTCGACGAGAAACTTTTTTTATAAAAAAAATAAGCCCTGGTAAAATTCCGAGATGCCCATGACAAATATTCAAGAACCATTGAGATTAATATGTGTAGAAAACTAAAATAAACATAGCTACTGGATAACTATTCTACTTACTTAGGGAAAAACCGGTTTCTTTACAAAATCCGCAAAAATACTCACCTTAACTCACAATCCTTTCCCTCCCACCTTAAAGTTCTACGCCTGATACTTGTTCAAGACCTGGGCATTCGACTGACCAACATCACCAAGGTTCTACTTCTAGAGCTGAGGCCAGATAATCAAAGATGATTATTATTATTATTATTATTAGCACCGCGTCTTACTACCCGTTCGGGTTATACGCACTTACGCTAATGTGTAATGGTAAGGTGATTGTGAGATGAAATGGAGGACCTACAGCTTAACGTGGAATCCGAACCACGGTGGAGGCCTGGCATTCCCCACATTCACAAGATGTCTTGTCAGAGGTGAAGGAAGGGTTTGGTAATCAGATAAATCTTTGCCGGAAGATAATCAAAGAGAAAAGTGACTTTGATACATCGAACTATAAACTTGTACTTATCACTTTAAAAAAATATATTTAAATAAAACTAATAGTCATAGAGAAACCAGTGGTTTTTAATAATCAATATAGTTTTATTATCACCGCGTCTTACTACCTGTTCAGGTTATGCGCATATATGATAATTACGCTAATATAGTAGGGATGAGGAAGGAAGCATTTTACTGTGAGGAAATCTACTCGCATTTGCGTGGAAAGAGAGTGAAAACCATTTAGGTAAAAACTCATTACATCCGACCGAGATTCAAACTCTGATCACTCCGTCATCAGCAGGCCAGTCCAACACGAAAGTGGCGCCTTAGACGATTTGGCCATTGAGGCGGGTAAATGATTATTGATAATGATTTAATTGAGGTTTTAACGTGCACTTTTTGAACCGACTAATTGTATCATCACACGGGAATTTCTATGAGCGAGAGTGAAAGGGTCTAATAATTCTTCGGGAAAGGTATTTTCACATTCCTTTCAGGGTGCTTTTACATGCCGCAATCGCCCGACATGGGACTGACGGCTTTACTTCCGCTCCAAGGAACTTGTGTTGCGGATTGTTATCTCTCAAGGAAAATCCATCGACTCCGGTTGGGTTTGAACCCACGAACATTGGGTCGCGAGATGCGTACTTTACCCCAGGACCCCCAAGGTCACCATGATTAATATTGATCGTGACAATTTCTATTTGCTATTGAGGTGACCTGGCGGTCTAGAGGTAAGGTGTCAGACTTCTGTGTTAGGGGTCCGGGGTTCAATCATTGGTCCCGGCACAGATATATCTGATTGCCAAACCTTTCCTTCACCTCAGACAAGACATCGTGTGAATGTGAGGAATACCAGGCCTCCACCGTGGTTCGGATCCTACATTAAACTGTAGGTCCTCCATTTCATCTCACAATCGCCCTACCATCACACATTAACGTAAGTGCGTATAACCCGAACGGGTAGTAAGACGCGGTGATAATATTAATAATGATAATATTATTTGCTATTTATTCTTAATTTTGGCTTTACATTTGTAACATAATAAGTACACCATTCACATAACAAATAAATAGTTTAAAAATGTATTCAAATTGTCGGAGTAGACACCAATAAAATTGCCTAGAGTGTAATAAACATCGGAATTACAAAAAACATTAAAATATAAACTTTGAGGATGAGGTTAAACAACAAATTACCCTAGATCTGCCAAGCAACAAAGTTAAACCGGAGAAATGATTTTCCTATTGAAGTTATCACATTCACTTTCTGGTGTCTACTACCCTGTAGGGTGGTAAGCTTACCTTGCACTATTATACTATGGTATAACTTATAAGATAGAGTCATTGTCCAATCTGTCAAAGTAATACTGACACTTTTTAAAATGAGCGGAGTGCACATTGGTAAATAAAACTATGAGGATTTACTCTAGAAGTTAGGCTACGATTGATTAAACACTCTCTTTTTGTTATTATTATTTCAGGTAGTGTGGCCCAACTGGCGGAAAATTCTCCAAACAGAAGATGGCACATTTAAAAAAATATTAAATCCCTTTTAATTCAAATTTAAAACATAGTTAGATTATTTCATTACAGTACTAATAAAACTATCTAAATAATAGTGTGGAGTGTATGAGGATAAAGTCTGACACCTTAGCCCAGTCGGTAGGGTATTTATATATTGAGTTGGGAGTCCCGGGCTTAATTCCCAGAAATGTCCAAAAATATATCATTTGTGAAATATGGACCTACTTCCACCTTCACAGTAATGAATTCACGGNGGGAGGGCTGGGTGTTGTGTTTACTCTAGATTTAAGATAGGTAGCTTACAAGTCATGTGCTGAGATAATCAGTTGATTCAGAAAGTGCACCTTAAATACCTCAAATAAAAAATTATGATACGAAGAGAATGCTAGTAAGGACACCAACTTGCAGCTGTGAAAGACCAGTCTAAACAATCATTAAACATTTAGTAAAAAAAAACACAATTTTCAAAGTTATTCAATATTTTCCTTCTCTTGACATACAAAATGTGTTAAAAAGTAGATTATATTGTGTATGTGTTTATATTACATTTAAGTGTGGACCCGAGCAGTAAAACTAGGTTTAGTATCAATAGACGGAATAAATAAACACCTAGCTTTGAGTTTAGGGATGGGCTCAGTTTTGCGACTTACTACAGAGATGCAGGCACCCACAAAAGTCTACCAGAAAAATAAACATGGCCTGTCCCTCGAGGAAGTTTGGGTAGCAGCTCAATACACACACAAATCTCTTGAAGTTTGTAATATATAGTATTACATTCATAGTTACAAATAGATTTTATTTAACAATGATTGTTACTTCTTAGAACCAAACAGTTCTCTTGTATTGAGCACTAAAGGACTTTAATCACGCCTCCATCGGCATCACGTTAACATAACATACAAAAGGATGAAATGTTATGAAACAATAAATTAGGCTGTTGTCTTATTATATGGAACAAAGCAGAATGATAGTTGTGGGTTCATGGGAAACTGTTGGGCTTTAATATTATTTTAAGAGACCTATACGGACTATATTTACAATTTTATAACAAAAATAGTTTTTCAGCAAAATAAAATAAAATATTTTTTACAGTATAAACATAAAGTTTAATTTTAATCACATTGTAATCTCAACAGTTTTTGAATACCTGTCAAGGATGTCATAGAATTTGATAAATTTTTATCTTAATTTAAAAAGTTCCTCATTAAATGCTAATATGCTAGCGACAGATATTCAAGAACTGTCGAGGTCACCATGCGTATACAATTAAATTACTCTATGTTTCTACTAGTAACTAGAGCGTTTTATTTATTTTGGATTAAAAAACTTATTTGCTATGAAAACTGCAAAAACACTAATATCAGCCGAATTATGGAGCTATTTGTTCTTTCACCCGAATTACCTAGTGTTCAAACATTCTAAAAAGTTTGATCCAAAATATTGATTCTTAGTAGGAAGAGATTGTGTTCAATCAATTCCAAGGGTTATTTTTTTGCTCCCAACGTTGATGTAGAGTAATTTAGGGATATAAATAACAAGTTTTTTTTTTGAAAGCAGGATAACATTAGCACGTAAAAAGAACGGGAAAACCACAGCTATACAGGATTATTCAAATCCCCCACGTAAACAACTATAAAAGTTGTAGGGGTGACAATACTAGTGTTTCCATATAATGAGCTTGGGGTTGGCGGCACTACGAGATGTTAAGTTACCTGTATACACCTGTGGGGTAGGCAACTCATCAATCATCATCACATGACACGTCGAGTGTGGTGTACATTATGACTAGATCCAGTGAGGTTGTCTTCAACAACGCTGGCCCAGATGTTAACAGAGCATGTCTGTTGATAGTGGCGTTCAACCATTAAATGTGGGTTTTCTTCATCCCACACGTGATTGTTGGGGCTGTTGACAAAGTGGTCGCATGTGATAGCAGCCTCGTCAGTCAACAGAATGATGCGAGGAAAATCAGGCTCATCAGTGCAGTGATGCAAAAACCGGCGAGCAAAGTCAACCCATGACCGGAAATTAAGCTGCTCCCATCGCTTGTAAATGTTAAAGATGATACGGGTGCGGTAACTTTTCGCTTAGAACCCTCAACACGGTTGGTTTACTGGCGTGTATTGTGCTGTAACGATGTTCCAAACAAAGAATATGCAACACACTACAACCTAGTAATATGGAGGTTGTCTGACTCACCAAGGCTCACCAACTCTCACCAACTTTCGCCAAGTCCCACCGAGGCCTCTCCCCGTCAAATAGGACGCACGTACTCGCTGCGACGCATCCACTCTCCTGGCTTGGGCAACTACGACTGACCGAGGCGCGAGCCAAATCAGAACCTCAAACTCCAAAAGAAAATACTGTTGCCAACTTGACTTGGCAAACATCCGCCCCTGGAATGTTCCAGCTTAGCCTGGCAATTACTGGTACCTCCGCGTTCGGACCGGAGCGCTGTTCTCTACCCTTCCTTTGTTCTATGTGCCTCCCCTTCTCCCCCCCTTTACTGAGAACTTGTTTGTATATAACAACCGCTGTAACATCATAGGTCACTCATTGTATCACTGGCTTTACAAGGTGAGGGCGCTTGATTGAAATAATATTAAAGTAAAATCTATCAAAATTCTCTTTGGATCTAAATATGGGGAGGGAATACTTTTCCAAATTACTGTTTGGCAATACTTTAATATATTATTAATGGGGACCTTTTAGTTTGATCTGGCGTGGCTGGTCCACGATCAAATGTTGGTAACTTTCTGGGGAGATTCATATTTTGCTTAGTTCTATTTATTTACGGTAGGCGCGCCCGAACCTGTATTCTGGTTCATCTATGTAACATTTAATATTGTCTAGGGTAATTTTTTGGGGATATGAGTTTGTTTAGAATTAGATGCATTTTGTATAGGATAGTTAATTTATGTATAGGCGCAACGGGAGATTGGGCAACGTGTTATACTTCTTCGAGCATTGTTATTGGTTTAGGCTATTTAGTAATTTAGGATAGGTCTCCAACGGTCATGGTTGGGACTTCAACTTATGATATTTAAACTAACTAATTATGATATTTTTTATATAGTTAGGCGAGGCTATGTTTTACGAGCTTTTTCTTGTTAAAGTTGATAATGTATGCGCGCGCTTGGGCGCCAAATTTAAATGTTCATTTCAAACTATCTCACTACGTTCCTCTTATAGGACAAGTAATATATTGTATGTCATGACGGCTTAGTCTGCACCTTGACAGACTAAGCGAAGGCTGGTTAAGCCATTATTGTACTCATCATTCATTTTATCATTGTAATTTATCAAAAATAAAAAATGTTCCTCTTGTGACCTCATGGTTATTATTTTTGGGGCCCACTTCCTGACCTCTGTGTGAGCGTCACAGTGCAGGCTGGTCAATGGCGACTCGGGGATGTGTTCCAAAACATCATCAAACCTGAGTGTTCTGACGTTGCGCATGAACCCCGTGCCATGCCTGTTTATTGCGAATGTACCCGTCTCACACTACGACCTGTCCAAAACAGTAAACATTCGGTGGCTAGGCAAGATTGGGAGCCTAGCCTCGCTGCCAACTAGAAAAAAAAATCCATATGTGTTTAATGTACTGGACTAAACGTCCATACCGACTAGATATAGCCTTAATCATACGTCAATTATGGTTTTACTTTCAGACTCTTTTTCTTTCCCTTGACGTGCCTCATTTTGCGGACGTTCTCGGCTTATGACAGGACTCCTCTTTGGTTCTTACATCTCTTTTCTACTCTAATCTGCCAGGTCTGTATGCATATTAGAGATTTACTTAATTCCAGGAACAAAGATGAGGCGTGTAGATTATAGTAATAATATGAGAATTAACATGAGGAGAGAAATGAGAACCATTTTGATTTACTAAAGCTAATAATAAAGGTTGAGGTGTGTATGGGAAGGTTTAATGTGAGGAAACATGAATGAGAAGGTTAGTTTATATGAAGTACACTCACATTTACATAAAGAGAGAACGGAGCAACCGTAATGGTTAATTTAAGAGGTAAGTATACGATTGATTAAATAAAGCAAACGCTTTGACTCTCAGCCAGTACAAACGAAAAGTGAACATATTTTCACTCACTCCTTTTAACAAATAATTCCCCTATTCAGATTAGGACTGTATTTAATCAAAGGAAAACCATACGTTGGCAAAATAACCTCCCGGAATCCCTTCAAAAATTTGAGGTCAACGTATTTAAAAAGTATGTTTGGATATGTTCAGTTTTTGATCTGCTACCTCAGAGTCGGGCGAGCTATTGTCAAATTCAAATAAGGGGACTTTTTCTGACAGCTAGAAAGGCTCCCTAATTTAATGTATTCATACGTCAGATAATGAATGCTACATCTGATGCTTTTAGTGTCGTTTACACGAATCATCCTTGTCGCGCGTGTTTCCTACCGTTCGTTACGTGAGGTCTCCGCGCGTTCGATCCAGGTTCATTGGTCCAAGTGGTTTTTTTAATACGGTCAACGCAAGAAGGTCCGTGAAGTTGGCAGCGCTAATAGTGGCACAAATAGAAGACCTATGCCAATATTTAGTGCCACATTTGCGCCATAAGAATATCCTATGCTCAAAATTTGTACTACTTTAGTTTTAATGTGAACACCAAAAAACGTCGGAGGTATCATAATTTGTGCTCTTCACGTAGCAGCACCCAGAGTTTTTTCATGGGTTGTTTTTTTTTCACACGAAAACTATAGTACCAAAAATTATCATACAGGATATTCTTGTGGTATAAATGTAGCACTAAATATTGGCATGGGTCTCATAAGTTGTGCCGTTATAGCCAGACGCGGATTCAGCGAGGGGAGTCAAAGGGTCAGTTGACCCCCTGTGAATGTTAGAAAATCGATTTTTTTAAATGTTCGTTCAAATTTTAGAAAGAAAATGCAATAGAGCAGTAGCAGCTCGTAGCTAAAATTAGTGGGGGTGCTGCTCCATAAAATGTTGAGCCTTTGTTTTAAAATTGTGTAAAAGGAAAAAAAATGTATAAAAAGAACATTTATTGAGGAGCTTGATCTATTCATTTAAAAATTAAATGCATTCTTCTTTTTTTGATATACGCAAAAAAAAATTCAATAATGTTCTCCTTAATCTTTGGATGACAATTAAGGAAATTTTCCTCCATTGAAAGTACTGCAAGCGCATTTAGTCTTTCTGTTAAATAAAAGAACCGAAAAAAAAAATTAATCAAATAAAATAGCTGGAAGCAGAATAGTAATCTAATTCTACACTCTTCCACACTTTAACACATTCAGGAATATGGTACCCGGTTTTTAAGCACAACACACGCTGAGTAAAAAAACCTTCCTTCCACCATCACGCCAGGGCCGGCACTGCGAGAGCAACAGTGCAGTCCCGCCTTCCTCCCCACCTCGCTCCTATGTGCGCATGCACACAACAGTCAAACACCACGTCGCTGGCACTGTGAAGCGCACAGTTCCATACAAAAATGTTTGTATATTTTTCATAAACTGGGGGATGGCTATTGGAGTACCGGCATTAAGCTTAAGGAATATATATTGTACTACAAAAATAAAGAATTAAAGAAAAAATGACTCATTATATTAAATGTTATCGATAATAAACAGTCGAAATAGGAGGTTCTGCAGCTCCGCAGTGCCTATACACGAGCCGCCACTGCAATAAAGATAAATCATACAATTTATTGTCTTTTTACGGGCAAACACCTCTTAAGCTGGGTCTATACTCATGCTATTCGTTCACGTTTATTCAATCTTCAATATGACTCACGCAAGTTTGGAAAAAAAAATTGTTTTTATGTACGAATATTTGTCGTGCATAGCGAGTAACCACATTACTCCGCATAGAGAAAGTAGTCACATCAAAGAAGACTAATAATCGCCTGAGAGCAGTGCATCCACGAATACCGAATATAGTGTATGAATGGACAGCAAGAGCAGCGGAACTATGGGGGACTCCACCCCTTGGAAATAATTAACCCCTCTTTGGAATAAATTCCCCCCTAAATATATTTCAAATCCTCTGATATTATTGAATATGAAACTGAAAGATGGCCTTAAATCAAACTTCAATTGACTTCTATATGCATTCTATTGTCAAAAATTTGCCGGAGAAGACAGCTTCAAATAACTACAAGACTAGAGGCATCAAACCGCCAGAAAAAGTCAAGGGAGGGAAGCTCTAAATAGCCTCCAAGGTCATCCAAATTTCATAAATGTCTAGGGGAGGACAACTCCAAATAGCTTCTAGATGCGTGTCATTTTGGAGAATTCCAGGAGAGGACCACCCCAAATAGCCCAGTTTCTGAAATGATTCAATTTTCAAAATTTGGTCGGTGGAAGACCACTTCAAAGATTATCTTCTAGAGCATCTGCCCACCACTTTTTGACCACATCTGAAAAGTTCTTGACTAATAATTTTAATCTGTCAATTTTCCGACAAAAATCAAGTTTGTGCTTATCTACAGGTATGCTGTTCATAAGAAGTTGGCGATTGAAAGCCCCCCTCTTTCCAATCCTCTTTTTTTGCCGGCTCATTTACAAAGTGCATCGTATATTAATCACAATTTGTGACTGTGGGGAATGCCAGGCCTCCACCATGGTTCGTATTCCACGTTAAACTGTAGGTCCTCCATTTCATCTCACAATCACCTACCATTACACATTAGCGTTAGTGCGTATAACCTGAACGGTTACTAAGACGCGGTGCTAATAATAATAATAATAATAATAATACAAAGTGTACTTTTACTCGGAATCACCGTAGTTTCAAGCTGAGTGGTTTTTCCTTTTCCTAAACTCAAAGACCTACCCTCATCCATCATTCTCTTCACACTCACTAATACCATGCTAATACTTCTTATTTCATTTGAAAATATCTTGGAATAGGTCTACCCAGCTTTGTTGCCTGGATAAACACAGAATAAATATGTACTTTAAAAATGTACCCAAACACCAAAATGGTGGTGAGTAGTTAAATAGTCCCTTGTGTTTTTATTTTGGTCTTTGTTAAACCTGTAAATAAAGCAGTATTTTTTTGTCAACTTGGAGGGGGTTGAACCCCCCTTTCTCCCATGGCTACGGCCTTGAGTATTACCCACAACCACATGTAACGTCACAATCGCTGTTGGAAACTTAACATGGCAGTTGACCGGCCGTGTGTATAGCGTTGAGTCTGACCTCTGAGCCTGGTGGGAGTTAGTAAATAAACCTTGAAAAAGTTGTTGGTGCCCACCGCACTACTGTTAGTTTTGAATGTGCTCTAAGATACAAAAAAGTTGGGGACCTCTGTTCTCTAGCAATCCTAAAAAATCAAGGTGAGGATCACTCTAAATAGCTTCGAGGAGCATCCAAATTTCAAAAATTTCTAGGTTTGAAACACTTTAAATGGCTTACGATTTATGAAAGAATCTAATCTAAAAAAAAAATTAAGACGAAGACTACTCAGAGCTTCTAATGTGAACAAATTTTTTTTAAATTGTTGAAGGAGGGTCACTCCAAATAGTTTATAAAAACTATCTGATTTTAAAAAACTGGAGAGGATAACCACGGTTTAAAACATACATAAGAACAAATATAAATGAAAAATTATTAAATGGCTTTGAACCAAAATCTAACAATGTGAGTAATTATGTTATTTATAATTATAACCACCCTATGTAAATGATCTGGATCCGTTCCTGGTTGTGGCGTCGGCTTGATTTCAACGTTCCGGGAAATTGATACCGATGCTTTGATTTATACACGCCCAATTTTGTTGGACGCAAGTTGTGAAGACGGGATGGACATTCGAAAATAATTGAGAAATGTAGAGGGATTCTGCCTCAAATTATTAAATAACAGGTGAAATGCACCCTCAGTCAATCACACGCTGTTAAGACATAAGTGGATGAACCCAAAAAGTTTTTTTTTCTCTCTCGGTGTTATATATACGCTGCATTTTTTTTTTCTATTTTCACCTCCATTGTGTGGACACACCAGCAAACTATGTACTGCCTGCACTGTGCTGAAGCTCCTACATTTTTTGTAGTTTGTGATCCACATGGTTGTTTCCTTATTGCGTGTAGGTCTACCTCACATTTTGATTATTAAGTCTTCATCACACAAACGATTTCTACCGCGCGGTTTGCCGACGTAAAGAATGAATCACCAGCTACAAAAAATTGAGAAGCTCCAGCACAGTCAGCAGCTTGCTAGTGTGTTCACACAATGAAGGTAACTGAGAATAAGTAATTGCAGTCACTGGTACGACCAGGAATTTTCTTTAGGGGGAGGGCAAACAATCAAAGTTGTATTCATAATTAAATTTCTGAGAGGATGGGGGAGCGGGGGTTAGTGGTCACAGCCCAAGAAACACTAAGAGGTGAAGAAAATGTATGACTATTAAATGCATATGATTGCTATTTACGGTAACGAAGGGCAGCGATTTCAATAATATAAGTGACCTTAGTTTAGATATAATGTATTAAAACTATTTTTCCTGTATTTTTTCAAGTTTGTAACTTTTGGGAACTTTTTACGTATGTAATGGTATAGTATGCTTACCATATTTTCCTCACAAACCGGGGCACTTCTAGTGTTTTACTCAAAGAGAAGAATCAGTGGGGTGCGAAACCTTATTTGTGTAGGGGGAAGGGACAGTTAGAAAAATAAATAGTTTTGTCCTCCAACCCAAAGGTGTGTCAGAGAATCCTTTCCAGGAAAATGTAGCAAGAAAAATTGAGCCACCTAATAGATATTTAGAGGGGTCTTTTCTTTTAAAATCCTAGATTATATTAGAAGATTTTTGGAGTAGTCATTGTTGGGAATTTTTTTTAAATAGAGGTTTCGTTTGGAAACTAATTAAAGTAGTCTTCCCCCAGATTTTTTTTTAACTGGATGCTTTGCTACTATTTGTAATGGTTTCTGCCTAAATATATTTTGAAAACTACATGCCCCTAAAAGCCATTTGGTATGATCCTAATCTTGCAAAATTTTTCAAAATTCGCCGTCTCCTGAAGATATTTAGATTGGTTATTTCATGTCAAATTTTTGAAAGTTTATTTGAACTATTTGGGGGCGGTGGGTAGGAGGGAACGGCAAACTGCCCTATTTGCCTTTCCCCTGGTGCACCACTGATTGTAGCGTATTTATTATACCAGAAGAAAAAAAACTTTTTTGGGTTCATCCACTAAACTGTGTGCGATAGACTGAGGGTGCGTTTCGCCCGTTATTTAATAGATTAAAGCAACATCCTTCCATATTTTCCAATTAATTTCTAATGTCCATCCCGTATTCACAACTTGCAATCCGTGTTATTACTTCACAAATCAAATCCTCGGTATCAATTTCCCGGCTTCCAGCCCCCATGGGTTGGGGGTGAGGACCAAGACTCGGATATGACCTTGCACCATGGGAGCAAAGTTAGAAATGAAAACGCGCGGTGGACAGCCGTCCATGTGAGTGTTGTTTCACACGTGTGAAAGGACCCACTTGGATCAATGTATACACGATACGGTAGCAATCACGCGCGATATGGAAACGTTCGTGTGAAACGGCCATAAGATGGCCCTAGTAGAAGAGTATTATTATTATCACCGCGTCTTACTACCCGTTCGGGTTGTACGCACTTATGTGTAATGGTAGGGTGATTGTGAGATGAAATGGAGGACCTACAGTTTAACGTGGGATCCGAACCACGAGGCCTGATATTCCTCACATTCACAAGTTGTGATTAATACACGTCTTGTCAGAGGTGAAGGAAGGGTTTGGCAATCAGATAAATCTGTGCCGGGACCGAGTATTGAACCCCAGACCCCCAGCACAGAAGTCCGACAGCTTACCCCTAGACCACCAGTAAAATAGTAAAATGATTTCAATAATTACTGCAACAAATATGTTAATATTTTCTAAAAGACCCTACTCGTGAAAATTGGACCGTACATTGTTTATATTAGCACGAAATATATGTGTGGAGATGTTCAGTTGTTCTACTTGGGGTCCGAAGGATGTTCTCACGATCGTAGTCTGGCAAGCAAATAAGCAAGCAAGGGTTCTCACATGACCTATCCCAACCCACCCCTGCTTGACTCTTTCTGCTTGTTTATTTAGTGCCTCATATTACTAGGCAGGGCTTAAAAGAACTTAAGTCATAAACAACCAATGGATACTTTTGTTTTATCAAGTTGACAAGGTGTTGACAGCTGGAGATTTTGAAAAGTCGCCCGATAAATGTGTGTTACTAAATCATAAATCTATATTTTATAATAACTAATTTTATTATATAGTGGTTTTTTGATTGCATGCAATTACTTAGGGCACAAATTTATTTTCACTTGTCAGGTTTTTTGTTGTATCACTTGTATGCAAAATCATACATTTAGAAAAAATTGTTTGTAGAATTTTTTTGCCAATATTCCTTTTTGATGTGGTTTGTTATTTCTTTAATTTCTTAATTATTTATTAATAGACAATGGAAAAATCATACAACTCTTTTAATAAAATAGAGACTATACAAAACATAGGGTTTAAAAAAAATGCTATGTTAATAATTAAAAAAATAGAATTTATTAAATATGATTATAATCACTTAATCATATTTTTTCATTGTAGTGAGTATAATTGTTTTGTAGTTTGTGTGTTGGTCCAAATAACAGCTCATTGTAAAGTTAAAAATATATCTTGGTTAAAATATACCATTTAATTTTATCATAACTTATTACAAGTTTCTTTTACAACTTTTTAAAGTGTCTCATTTTGTTCTAAACATTAATTGAAGCTACTTAATTTAATTACATATATTTGGACTCCACAATTCTTACAAATTTTCTATACCAATTGAAGCTACTTGATCTAACTACGCACATTTGGACTCCACAATACTTATAAATGTACTATGCCAATTGAAAGTTAAATATTTATTTTCTTTAAACATTTTATTCAGTGGCGGATCATGAGTCAACCTTAAGGGAGGGTGCTCTTTTATAAACTGTTAAATTGGGTAGACAACAACTTACCTTAAATCAACCTTATACCATCCTATATTTAGCTGAAAAACTTCACTATAAAAAGTATGAAAAAGGATAAAGTAAATAAAAGCTATACATAAAAGTATAACAACTTACTTGGTTCGAAGTTGAAGGATGTCAATCGGGAAATCCAAACACACACACACCAGTAAACAAAAAATATATAAATAGGTTCTTAACACTATCTCAAACATTATACTTTAAGAATTAATATACCAGTAAGTTTATCAATTGAAAGAAAACTCTAATTTTGAGTTTTTGTCTAGTATCTTGCAAACCATTGACTGTTTTATAGATAACATGGCCAAAGCATGGTGTTTCTTAAGTTGGATTTGAATACTGGCCTTTCAATGTTTTTAATTTCGAACTTTTCTTTTAATGTTAAAGAACCAAAATTCAGTTTTTTAATATCGGGAACTTTCATTATTCACTAAAGTAATCGAAAACGTGTCACACTTACACACTAAAGAAATCAACAACTTTACTTTTAGAACGCATTCGACTCGCTGAAGCACTGGCTCTCCAGTATTGAGAGTGGTGGATTTTAAAAAGTAATTTTTTCTTAGAACGAACACTTGTTCACGCGACCTTGGGGCTGTGTGTGCTTTGACAGAAAATTGAAGAGTCTCTTCTACAACCAATAGCTTACACAAGAAGAACATTTCACCCACACAAACAAAACTATTCAACTTTCGATTTTGAGGCACACAGGATATTTTCTACCCCCAACAAATTTAGGGTGTACTTTGTTTTTGACCTGCATATCAACAATCAAGCTTTGCATTGGTTACTAAAACACCCAAGGAAAATCGGGAAAATTGGGAACTAGGTACCCAAGCTCCATTCCCTTAGGTTAAACATTGCTCATGTGCCGGGCGTCAATAATAAAGTGGTCGGTTCCTTATTTAGGAAGTTTGAGGAAGGTGAGTTAACCCAATAAAACTCAAGCCAGTATACTGAGTCTGTTTAGGAATTTTAGGCCATAAACCAGAAATATTCACTTACTTAAGCGAGGTTCAAAAGAAGGATTTGGGACTTTTGAAATGAATCAAACTTTGTGAGTCTAAGTCTCAACCATATAATCTAAAATTAAAAAACAGAACCCTTTTAATAAAACCTATTCAACATGCAGGTTAGAAGATTTAAGTCCTGAAGCATTTAATCAATATGCTGTTTGAGTGTTTCCACGACTCCCTGATAGGAGGCAACCTAGGGATTAACAAAACCATTCTTAAAATAGAGGGAACTTTTTTTTAGAGGAATGGAAGCCAAAATGTGGATAAGCGTAAAGGATTGCAACATATCTAAGAGCCAAACAATCCTAGAAAATATAAACAACATTTTATATAGTAGCTTCGCTAGTTTCCCCCTCGAGTGGGTTCTCATTTATTTGTTTGGCCCCCTGAAATCTCTAATTAGCTCTGATTGCAATCCATAATATTTACCAAAGAGAGCGAGATGGGCACTTCATATCATTGAAAAAAAGCATTCAATGAGGCTGATCACGAAGGCACCAAAATAAAGCTGTCGTAGCTTATGTGGGGTTAAGATCAACTTTCTCTTGTCAATTTACATTGGAAAATATTACCAGGAACTCTCAATATAGAAAGAGAGAGGGGTATTCAAGCCATGTGGCGAGAGGCTCTGGTAAAGTTAAGAAAGGGGAGGGAAATAGTTGCTCAAAGATATGATTTCCATCAGTACCCGATACTTTATAAAGTAGGTGACCTAGTGGTTCATGAACTACATAATATTAGTAAATCCACTGAAGAAAAGTTAGCCAAGCTATGTTAACATTGATCACAACCGATAATCAAAGCTAAGTTCCTTATACCTGTCAGCATGCAACTGACCCTGATATCATTGGTCTGGCCAATCATTGTGCCCACTTAAACACCGGTAACTAGGTGTAAGTTATTCTATGGTTTGTGATCACCTATAACAGAGAATCAGGTTTTTCTACCCCCTTTTTGGACGGGAATTTCCTTTCATTGGTCCCAACTATCACAAATCATAAATAATTAATTAATCAATAACAAAACTTTGGTTAATTTTTATGGCCAAATGGTAAACCTGTCCTAAATAATTTGTAAAACCACATGCAGCATGCACTCTACATCTTATTTAAAGTGTTAAATGATTCATAATATGGACATGAAATCTAAGACGTACTAGTTCAAACTGGGTTTGGTTAAATAAATTTTAAATAATGAATTACATAATTTGTAATATTTATATTTGTGTTGAAGTAGACTGTCCATGTCATATTTTGTAAGTTAAAACTCGAATTGGTCCAGAATTGTCTACCATTTCGTCACTAGGGCATAGCAGCCCTGCCTGAGATAGAGGCCACTAGCAGTATAGCTCTGGCACCGGCCGGGTGAACAGTTGTTCAATTCTTGTGTCTATCACAGTATGACTTAAACCTCAGCTCAGAGCGAGATAGTTCAAGCTGTGAACGTTAAATGTATTTGTAACAAGTAACTGTTAAGATTCCAAGTTTTAATGGCTAAAAAACTTTTGTTTTTGTTATGGAGACATTATGTTTACCTCTCAAGAAAGCCTTTAGACTATTCGGGTATGGCACATTTACTGGGTGTTTGTTTACTTAATTTAACCAATAAAACTATGAACTATCTTCAGATAAGTTTATTCAATTTTAGTTATTAAGTCACATTCCAATACCTCAATCCAGGGAACAATAAACATAGTATTTATTGTAAGCGCGAGATGGTGTGGCTTAAGCAAGGTCAAATATCTGGTTCAGACCAAAATGCCTGTATCGTTGTGCGAGATGATTTGCGGTTCTAAAATTACAAATAATATTTTACTAATTTTAATTAATACTTCTTAACATTTTTTTTTTAAACACCTGTATATTCTTGTCAGCCCTTCAGGTCTTACAACAGATTTAGTGCTGTTAGGCAATCCTGCGTATGTCAGTCAGCCCTTCCCCCCTAATTTTATAATAGTGACGGGTATCATCTATATACATACAGCTCTAGTTTATTTGAACTAATTTAGGGTTGCACATAGGCACCCATGGGAATTCATTTAGATCAATGTTGATAAGCATATCTTTTTTTTAGCACTTGTTTGGGTTGTATGCATATTTAATAATTATGTCAATGTATTATAGACAAGGAAGGTTAAATTTAGAGGAAATATATCTGCATTTGCATGGAGAAAGCGTGTAAAACCATTTTAAGAAAATCCCTTCAGTACACCATACCAGGATTTGAACCCTGATCTGCCTGTCTCTGGCAGTATAGTATATTGCAAGAGTGACACCTTAGATTATGCAGCTACCAAAGCAGGTAATAAGCCTATCATTGAAGCAAATTTTCTGCCGCATTTTGACCTGTTACCAGATCTTTGACTTCAGTCTTGTATATGACATAACTATACTGCACTCGCTATTAGTGCTGTTGGCTGGTTGACTGATTCTACTATGTTTTTGTGGTGAAAAAAGATATACTTTTCCAGGAATTGTTGAAGGAATTTCCCGATATGACAAGTTCTTTGATCATCTCCAAGAAGTGCCCAACATTTTATTGAAAGCCCAGGCTCACCAATCACTGCATGTGCTTGGTGGCTTACACATGATGTTAGTGACCATGAAAAAATATTTTGAGTTCATGATGCAATAAAATTTGTTGTCATCCTTCTCGTATCCCCTGTGCGGGTCTGTTGCACTTATTACCCAAAAAAGCGGTAGATTAGCGTTCTTGCGTGAAATTCTGCAATTTAAATGCTACCACAATAGATGAGGAACCCCATGTTATACATTAAGGACTGTACACTTTTTTTAGAGAGAAGGTGTGTTTTTAAAAATATTGATTTGATGAGAGCGTATTGACATAAAGTTTCAAGAAGAGGACAAAAAAACTGCAATAATTAGCCCTTTTTGTAGTATTTGAGTTTTCACTCGTGGTTTTTGGGCTATGTACATAGTTTCCAGCATTTTATGGATCATGTGCTTTAGGAATGGAATTTGTTTTGTCTACTTATGCTATTCCGGTGGTGTCAGAAATCAAGGAGCAGCATCAGGAATGTTTACGCACAATTCTTCAGTATCTCCAAGATTATGACATCATCCATCAACCCCTTGATAGTATTTGGGGGGCAAGCGAGGTGGGTTTTTTGGGATTCCATATTTTCGCTAGTGGCTGGAGGTCACTTCCGCAAAAAGTACAAGTGATATTGTCTTTTTCTGAATCTGCCAGCCCAAGATGTTTGAAGCGATTCGTGGATATAGTCAATTTGTATTGTAGTTTTCTCCCCTTTAAAATTATCACTTAAAGACTATGTCTCACTGCAATGATCAGATATGAGAAGAAGGGCAAGATGCAATTATATGTTTCTCCTCGACAATGAAACAAGTATTCCAGCAGCTCAAGAATAAGACCTTCTGGTTCCAAGCTCACCCTGCATTCAGGACCAATCTGTTTCTCACAAATAATGTTATCTTTTGATGAATACCTTAAGCTGTAGGGAAGCTAATGAGTAATGTTTATTTTTGTTTGTTTTTTTGTTTTCTTCTTGCTATGAACACTCGACTTATGTTTAGCCAAATCATTAGGATACATGTATGTCTTATCACATAAATCACATTTGTAATTTCTTTCTCTTGTGTGAGATATTGAATGCTTCATTAGATATAGTTTGTTTAAGAATTTCTTACTACAGATTGTGCATTGATAGTTTTTTTCCCCTTTGTGTATTTGAATGTGCCTATTTAAACCAGCTTTAGAACTAAGCCTCTTGCTACAGATTGTGCATCGAAAATTGTTTTCACCCCTGTGCATTTGCATGTGCCTAGTTAAAGAGTTTTTACTACTAAGTTTCTTATTACAAATGGAACAGGGGAACTTTTGAGGCCGTCCCAATGTTTCTGGTAGTCCCATTGTTTGTGGGTGTTTAGTTTTAATATGATGCATTAACAGTGTTCTAGTTTTAGTCCCCTTGTTACACACTGCACAATTATAATTAATATCTGAATTGTGTGATATCAAATGACTATTTAGTTCATTATATCTTGTGAAAGACTTGCCACATTTGTCACAAATGTAACTTTTTACATTTGAATGCATTCTGATATGTGTGTAGTAACGAGTTTTTGAACAAAGAAGTCCACATATGTGGCATAAATACTTTTGTGTCTGCCCAGTATGAATATTCATGTGTTCCAATAAGTAATAATTACTGTGATAAACTTTAAAACAAATTGAACATTTGTGAGATCTGTGACTAGTGTGTTTTTTTTTGTGGTAGTTAACTGACTTTTTACCAAATAGAAGTTTTCCACAAAACCCACAAATTACTCCATCACCAGTATGGGTCATTTTATGGTATGTCAGGCTGCGTTTTCCTTTAAATTTCATTTTACAAATGTTACATGAAAATGCAGCAACAATTCCACCAAAAAATAGTTTACGACATTCTGAGTGCCATTTTGATGATGAAGCGGTTCCACAATAGTAGCAGTTGCCCTCGTCTTCATCTGCGGGAAAAAATAGAAAAATATGATTTAAATGGTGAGATGAAATGTGTGTAAATTTACAGAGATAATGCATGTTCACAAAATAATATGAATCTTTTACTTCAAAAGTCTCTTATAAATTGATTTATCTATATTCTGTTATATTTTATTTGAATAGTAAAATTATGTAAATATGAAAGATAAAATTTGTAGTAGAGACTTCATCTAAACGTAAAACTATTTTGAAAATGATAATGATTGTCACAAAGATAAATTAAGTTTGTTTGTATGTAAGCATATCTTAAATCAGTGGTGACTCCTCCTTAAGTGTGCAAGTGCACCACTTATAATTGCATACAAAATAGTATTTAATATTATTTTATTTAAATAATAACATTTCATGAGTCCATATTTTTTTTAGAAAATATTTCTTAAAATCGGCTATGTTCTTGCGTGTATCATTCTATTTACTATTTCACTTGTTTTCCTGACTGATAGCGCTGTCCTTGTACTTCTAAACTATAGGGGTGTGTAACAATCTGAGCATGCATATCAAGAAGAAGAGAGGTTGTTGACCTTGCAAGTTAGTTTTAAAGTGGACCATTAATACAAGGCCTGGTGCACAGCTTGATAGCGAACTTGGCGATTTGTTTTGACCAACTAAAGCATTACTACCAGTTATAATATTCTAGGAAGTGTGATTTTTCTTTTTCAATCTGCACAAAATTAATTATGTAAATAGTTGTTAATTAGTTCATAATAATTTACTGTTTTAGTACTTCTTTTAAATATCAAAATGAATTTTGAGAAAAACATTTTGCAAAAAAAATAAGAAAACTTGAGGTTGTAAATAGTTGTTAGAGTTCATAATAATTGTTTTTTCTTTAATGTTGAAATCAATTCTGTGCAAGATATATATAATAAAAAAATTCTTTGTGTTCTCAAGAAAAATTAGAAATCACAAAACTTGGTAGACCAACACCAATCAATGTTCTAGAAATACTAATAAAAACTAAAAATCGAGAGTTTACTAGAAAATTCAATGTATAAACTTACAAAAAAACATGCATTGCTATGTGGTTGTAATGTAAGAAATGCATTGTTTTGGTTTCTGTGTTTACTCTTTGATGGTGGCTTATCTTGAACAAATTTAGGCATGACTGATTTGAACCATTTAAGTGAGCAAATTAAAAAGCATGAAATATCATTGCTACACAAGAATAATTCTTTAGATTTGGCTGTACTTGGCAGGACCAACACACGATCACAGTTAGATTCTGGTTACAGCAGAGCTATTGAGCTTCACAATGAAAAAGTGACCAACAACAGGTATGTTTAAATACTATCCTAAACTGTATTCGATGGCGCTTTCGAATTGGCCTTTAGAGGTCATGACCAAACTGATTTGTATTCTAACCCTGGAATCGTTTATGGACTTGTCAATTTCAGTGCTGAGATGGATGATGCTTTGAAAGGGCATTTAGAAAAGGCTACAGTTTTTAAAGGCACCTCTAGTTCAATTCAGAATAAAATACTTCAAATCATGCTGGATATTTGCCATGAAGAAATTTCAAAAGTAATTAAGAATGCCGGTTTTTTGGATGTTATAGTTGACGAAACAACTGATGTCTCATCTACTTTTTAAATGGTAATAATTTACCGGTATATAATAAATGAAAAACCACTGGAAATATTTTGGAGCTATGCAAAACCGCCATTTCATGACGCTGGATCTTTGTCAAATTGACTCAAAGAGGAAATAGATCAACATGTAGAGAAAGAGCCTCATAAGTTAATAGCATAAGCATATGATGGTGCTTCAGTTATGAGTGGATCTTTCAATAGTGTTCAGGCTAAAATAAAGCAGAGCTATTCTAACGCTGCTTATATTCACTGTCATGCACATCAACTAAATTTAATAATGTCAAATGCAGCTTCAATTAATTGCAATGTCTGTATATTTTTCGCCAGTTTAGGAGGATTTTGTACATTTTTTTCTAACTCCCCTCAGAAAACAGCGATTTTAGATGAAGTTGTGGGTAAGCGTTTACCACGATCAGCACCTACAAGATGGAACTTTCATTCTCAAACAGTAAACACAGTTTGTGAATACAGAGAATTTATCAAGTACATGGATACAATAGAAACAAGAGATTACATTAAACATAGGCCTATAGCTACAATTGAACCAGTGCCCGCTTTAACTCTGTTCGTATTTATAAATGAAAACCATTTAAGTGAAATTTTTGAAGAATGCTTAAAACTTTTTGATATTATTATAACAATCTCAATGCCAGTAGCAGAAGCAGAAAGATGTTTTTCTATACTAAAACGTGTCAAAACCTTTTTAAGAAATAGCATGCACCATGAAAAATTGTCAGCTTTTGCCATGCTGTCTGTCGAGATAAACTTTATTGTGAACATTTCAGACTTTAATTCTAAAGTCATTGAGAAATTCACAAAATCTAAAGAAAGAAGAATAGAGTTTTTATTTAAAGTAGCTTGAGGCTTTTAAGATTAAATGTTTTGTAAATAGTGTTTTCATTTATTATGTGCTTGTTTTATTCTAGGGTGTTTAATTATTTATGATTGCACCAGCAAAGTAAAAGATTGTAATAATGTAGCTGTGTTCAGTTATTTTTTTATTTTTCCAAATGAATGTTTATTTGTAATGTACATAACAGCTCCCAATGTTGGTAATTGACTATAAATTTGATATTTTAGCGTCAATATTTTTATCGTCAAAACTTCGTAACTGTGTAATATGGATTTTTCTTTCAAAAGTCGAATCCTATATTTGTTTTGAAGCCAAATTGAAGTTTCAAAGCTTCACAAACCTCTGTAATGCTGTAGAATATTAGCCTAAGTAAAACGATATGTAAATATAGATAGGTAGGATATGTTAAAAGTGTATTATCCATATTTTAGAATATTTGTATTGTGCGCCAGCCACGTGTCTTTTGGTCATGAGCCGCCACTGTCTTAAATTAAATTATCGATGTGTCAATTAATCAGTAAATGCCACAAATTAACACTATATTTTCATTGATTTTCACTCTGTTCAATGAGTTTGAGTTATTAGTAATTTTGTTGGCTTTATTAATATATAGGGTAGTAAGACACGATGCTAAATAAAAAATATTAATATCTAATAAAATTAAGCAATGGTCTATGGCAGACATTTTTAGCACATATACCACTTACCACATATGGTGAACATGTTATTACTACATATATTAATTCACTGATAAATAGGCAATTAAATTGTTCTACCAATTGGCCAATTACAATTTAGAAATGTTGTGTGTATAGTAACATGAGAAATAATACAGCGGAGCTGTAATGTGTTGAACATAGAAAATAAAGGATTATGATCCATATATCATGATGGATTAAATAGCAATAATATTATATTTGTTAGTTATGGTTATAGCCACACCTAAATATCAAGTTCTTTAAATTGAACAATGACACCTGGACAAGGAAATCGAACCTGGGACCTTTGGCTTAGTATGTCATTGCTCTAACCACTGAGCTATCCAGGAATTGTCCCGTGCACAGGGTCATTCTTCACTCATATTTTAAGGTGGAGTCTGTGATGGACATGCAGAACTTGTCAGTTACAATTATGTGAACAATTATGTCATGAGCCATGAGAAAACTCAACCACCATCGACTCAATAGTTGACTTTATATACTGTCAATTGTACAGTAAAAGAACTTGATATCTATATGTGGCCATAACCATAACTATTGAGTCGATGGTGGTTGCGTTCTCTGATGGCTCGTGACATAATTGTTCACATAATTGTAACTGACAATTTCTGCATGTCCATCACAGACTCCACCTTAAAATATGAGTGAAGAATGACCCAGGGCACAGGATGATTCCTGGAACTAGAGAAAATAAAGTTATAGAAACTTGTTAGTAAGAGGAGGGTTACTTTAAATTTGAGATATACAGCACAAAAGCAGTGGATGTGAAATGTCATTGTTATTAGCAGGGCTCGAATTTTGACTATATCTTTTCCTTGGTTTGTCATGTACAATGTTCATAAGTACTACATAAACAACGTTCATGATACTCTTGTTATAGAAATTTGTATTGTAAAGATAATGTTTTGTCAATTTTTGTTATTTTGGAATTTAAAGTCATCATACAGTTGTCTGAATGAGAAGCTAGTGCACTTTGTACCTTCTTTACTTGTCTGGTTATAAAATACACTTTCCTGGTGAGACACTGGAACTAAGATGGAGAGGTTTGTATTTGGAAGAAGTAGCTATTACTTCTGAAGCAAATATGTATCTGTATTATGAACAGCAGAATGCAATAATTTAGTTGCAAGAGTTTTGATTACATTTTACATTTGTAAAGTGTGTGTTCGGTTTAGTCATACTGTGTGCATTTATTACAAGTTTTTGTTCATATTTTAAGGTAATTTTATAGGAAATATTTTTGATCATTTTTAGGTCATCAAAATTCAGGCCGTGGCTATTAGCTATGATAAACTAGTTATTTCTTATTGTTTTAATTACTTAAACTTATCTCTCAATATGTTCATGTGAATTGAAAAAATCCAACAAGCCTTTGAGAAAGCAAATATTGCATTTGAAAAACAAAAATTTTCAAGCTAAATGGATGGATGAATATAGTGAATACAGTGAAGGTAAGGAAAATTTTGTCACACTTCATCTCCTCAACATAAAGGTACATGAAGATAAGGATAGTATGAATTGTCATTAACTTCATTTTTATTTAAAAGATGAATTCCACAAATTGTGGTAGAGTGGTTGAATAAATAAATAGAAAAAAAAATATAAATAAAAAAAAAATATATATATATAAAGAGAGAGAGGGAGATGACCTGGGGTTTAGGGGTAGGATGTCAGACTTTTGTTCTGGGGTTCCAGGGTTCAATCCTCGGCCCCAAGCCTAAACAAGAAGTTTGTTTAGATATATTTGTAAAACACATTAGGGACTCTTTTTTTTTTTTAATTTTACACTCAAACAGAAATTTTAATTTAATTTCAGGGTGAGTTAATACATATAAGCATTTAAATATGCAGCTACCACTCGATAGAAAATCGATAGACAAACTGACTAAAGGCCTTGAATTCAAGGTGTGTTTTGTTTCACAGGGGGTTAATATGTTATTATTTTGTATTTTTGAAACTTATTTGAATTACATAAATTACTATATTTTTTCACCCATTTTAGTAATTATTAATATCCATTGATTATTTTCACTCATAGGTTATTAACTACATTTATTGACAACAAACATGCAAACATCACAAATACTATTTAATTACCAAGAATGTATAACCTCTAAAAACGATTACTTTGATCCGAACTAACCTAGATTTACTTTATATTTGTATTAAATCTGCTTTTATTTTTAAGTTGTGTTTCCTACCATACCTGGTTTGGTCAATAATTTTACCAAGTGATGTATTGTGTATTAATGATGATATGATGCTCAACAAATATATGTATTCTTTTTAGAACTGCATCTTACCTTTCGAGGTTATACACATATGTACTAACTATGCTAATGAGTTATGAAAAACGAATTTTATATTTATAGGAAGTGTACCCACATTTGTGTGGAGGGAGGGTGGACTATTTTTTAAAAATCTACCCGCATACACCCAACCACGATCTGCCTGTCATTGGCAGTATAGTATAACAGGAGAGTAATAGCTTAGACCATAGAGCCATCAAAGCAGTTTTACAAATAATTGTTTGCATACAATTTATGTGTAAGTTGTGATTTAGCAATCGTGAACACTGTAAGTAATAGCTATTTTAATGTAATTTATGTATTCATACATTTTGTACTAATATTTTGAGTTAAAAATATTTCCTTTTTGTGTGTTTAAGTTGATGAATTTATATATACCATATAATCCTATTTTAAATCAAATGTATTTATGAACAACCTTGCAACTAGGTCGCTAAATAATTCAAAACTATACAAGATACATTTTATAACAAAGCTGTCCAAATTTTAAAACTACCCATAATCTGAAGAAATGAATGATTGTTAAGGTTACACCCACTTAAGTAGGTGCATGGTCTAATGCATCACACTCATAATAGGCTGAATTGGCAAATATAATGAAATTGAATTTCAAATACTAGTCGGGTGTAATTAGAGTACTTTTTCCAGAATGGTTACCCAGACTCTCTTTCCAAATTATGGGTACATTTGATTTAATTTAGATTTTATCTTCCTCCTCCTTCTTACAACATTACTTTAACTAGGTAGTGAATAAGTACATAACCCAAACACGTAGTGAGACAAAGTGGAATGTTTTAGATACATACATATATACATACCTAATCACTCCTTTTCAATAAGGGGTAGGCAAGAAATTGTGCATAAACATCAAAAAACAACTATGTACTTAATTCATCCTCACTAACTTTCTTCACACTTCCTTAACCTTGCATACTCCCCTCACTTCAACAACATTCAAACACTGAGTTATTCATAATCTTTTATTAATAAAACTCTTATGTTGATCTTTTTCACATATTAGTCTATTAGATTTAGTCATGTCTTAAATGGCATAATCCTTCCTTTTGATCCACACACTCTTCCATGATATATTTGCTTCGTCACTCGATCCACACTCAACCTCTCAACATGCCTAAACCAACATAAGACTCTTCTTTCACATTTACCTATTGGATTACCTTTTAAACCGCACTCCTTCAGCACATATTCATTATTGTCTCTGTCCATATGAGTTTTTCCAGATATTTTTCTTAGAAATCTAATTCCAATCGCATTCACACCTTGGTTTTGTGTTTCTCCTGACAAACCTACACGTCATATCCATATAACATTGTTGGCATCAACACACCTTTATATACTGCCATCTTTGCCTCTTTCGATACTACTTAATTCGTTGCAATAGTACACATACATCCTACTATTCTCTGAGATGCATTAGCCCGTTTGTTGATTTCAGCATACATTCTTCTGTTTTTACAGAACATTCTGCCCAGATACACAAAATCATTCTCTTGTTCTAACACTTTACAATTTATACTGAGCTGACAATCATTTCCTGATCTGTCCTTATCAAAAATTATCAGTTTAGTTTTGGAGACATTTACACCAAGATCTATTCTGCCTGTTGACACATTCAAATAATTTAAAGCATTCTGCATGTCACTTTTATCCTTAGCCACCATTAATACGGCATCATCTGCATATAACAGCACTTTCACCACCAAACGTGTCATCAAAAGCTTCCCTCATGCACTTATCTATGAAAATTTTAAACAACCATGGAGATATAACACAACCTTGTCTAATAACATGTTAAACCATTCGCTCAAAGCTCCATTCACCCTAATGCATGCTTTACTTCATCATACATTTCCATAATTGCAGTTACTAACCATGCATCCACACCATACTCTCTCAGAACATTCCTTAACATACACCTATCAACACGATAGCACCCTTTCTTCAGATTAACAAATGCAAAAAAAAACTTTCTTCCTTATTGCAATACACTTCTCAATCCATTGTTCCAATATATCAGGTCAATAAGACCTCTACATGGCATTAAACCATATTGCACACCCCAAATCTTGTCCAAAGTTTTTTCCCGCGCCCTCTTGGTTAATTCTCTCCCCAAAATTTTGCCTGGAATACTCAACAACAAATTGCTCTATGACTGTTACATTCATTCTTATTGTCTTTGACTTTTTAAAAAGAAACAACGACACAATTCTTCAAGTCATTAGGAACATTTGAGATCCCAGCACATTCATCGATAAAATCACATAATTTGGCAAAAAGTACCATGCCCCAACATTTTAGCATTTTACTTAAGATCCTATCTATGCCTGCAGCTTTTCCATTCTTTACCAGTTTCAACACCTCAGACTTGTTAATTATTTCACTCATAACATTTTCCCATTTTTTGCTATGATCTCTAAGTTTTTGCCATACAATTGCTCAAAATACTCTCTCTGTCACTCTTTTATACAGTTTTTATCCCAGATCATCTCACCATGTTCATTCTGAAAGCCAGAGGTATTTCCTTGCACTCCTTGTTTCATTCTCTTTGCCCACTTCCAGAACAAATTCTTATTTTTTTCAAAATCATTCTGCATTCTTTGTCTTTTTAATCTAATTTTCTCCTTACTTGCCTTTATTACTTTCATTGCATTCATATTTTTATCTCTGTATATGTCCCACAACCTCTGATGTTCTATTTCACTAGTCACAGAAATAATTTGTTTGTGCACTTCTTTCTTTTTTCTCAGAACTACTTTTGCCTGTTTGTTGTTGTTTTGTTTGTTTGTTTGTTGCCATGCATCTCTTTTTAAGTTTTCCACCACTGCAATTTCACAACACATCTTTCATGCACTCAACTACAGACTCTTTTATTCTGTTCCAAGCCCTTTCTATGTTATTAGCATTTATTTTGTCATTCCATTCATGCTCTTTAAAGTTAATTTTTCACCCAGAAATCTTTCATATTGCACTGTCACACATTTCCGCTGTTTCCTCACAACATTTCTAGCTAATTCAACTTCTGAAATCACTAGGAAGTGATCTGTTCCACATTCAGCTCCACACACAGACCTGGTATTCTTTAGTAAACTTCTAAATCTCTCATCATACACCACAAAATCAATCATAATTCTTATTTCGCTCCTTTGCCATGTATACAAGTGAATAGTTTTGTGCTTAAGGGTGTAGAAGAGGGTTCTGTAGACTTATGCGTGTTGTTGATCAAATATTTTTTTTCAAACGAACCGTTTTACTTAAACAAACAAATAACCTTATTTTGGAATTAAACACTTCAACGTATTTGGTAATTTTTACAGAGCTACAGATTTGATATTTTAGATTTTATTGGTGCGTTTATATAATAAATCGTCATATATTGTTAAATAACATTGCTCTTATGGAACTTTCTTTAGACATGGAGTGTAGAGTTTTATCGCTAGATGTTTGATGACATCTCCAATAAACTTGCAAGCATCAACTATTGCAAAGAGGTTGGAGAAAGAGGGGAAAGCGAGACCTTTTGTGAATAAAAGAATAAGAATAGCTCAATCTTTTCTCAACGGCAGGGTGGTGGTATGGTGGGGTTGGGAGTGGCGGTAAAAAATATAGCAAACCCGCGATTTAAAGAACCTTTATTAACTATTAAAATAGCAACCAAATGTAAATGTATGTATTTATACGACAAGGTACATACTCTAGGGATGCCACATTTGATAAATTCTGTCAATGTTGATCGATGGAAGCTAAATATTATGACCTTTTCTCAATATTAGCTAGCTTACAGACACTTATTTATATTCACTAAAAGGTTCTTTGAAGAGTAGATAGGGCCTAGGATGAGTGCCTGATGGTCACAGCGCAAAATGTTGCACTTTTACCTTTTCATTGCAAAGTCTAAGAATTGCCATCTTTCCTTCAATGAAATAACAACACAGCTCATTTGTACTGTTATTTTTTTTATAGTCGAACCATAGAGAAAGGGTCGAAAGTTGCCTTCTGTTGATAATTGTTTGTCTTTCGATTGCAATTCGAAATGAATAGGATACTTATTGTTCTGGTGTAGTTGTGTTAGTTAAATTATTAGTGTTTCATCAAGATGGGAAGGTGGAAAAAAGGGGGCTCTAAGGAGAAAAAAGAAAGGGCTAAGAATGCAATTTCATTTAGATGGTGAGTGATCTTTTTGTAGTTTGCTCACACAGAAATGAGATTCCATTCATATACCTGATGCAACAAATAGTTTTTCAGCTATAGTCACCTCTCACTAAGATCAATCATTTTGTCTATTATGCAAACAGTTCTTAGCAGATTCCTCAAGTTACACACTTTATTCACCAAATTATCCTAAAAAAAGGCTAATAATTGTTTTTTAAATATTTTATTTATTATTATTATTATTATTATTATTATTATTATTATTATTATTATTATTATTATTATTATTATTATTATTATTATTAGCACCG
>CABFVX010005672.1:0-16520 GCA_902151425.1 Timema shepardi | reverse complement strand
CACATTCACAAGATGTCTTGTCAGAGGTGAAGGAAGGGTTTGGTAATCAGATAAATCTGTGCCGGGACCGAGGATTGAACCCCGGCCGCCAGCACAGAAGTCTGACACCTTACCCCTAGACCACCAGGTCACCATTTTACTTTTTAAAAGATTGTTATCACAACATTTAAAAAAATAGAATTTGGAAAATATTATAATCTTGCTTATATTCATTGTGTGTTAATGAACTATCTATAATATATATATAATGTATAATACATTTTATATATAATATATAAATAATATTTTTATGATATGTAACTATATAATATACTATATTATATAAATATATACTATAATATATTATATAAAATTTTAATATAATATATATATATAATTATAATGACTCCAATCGATTCCTAACAGGGTAAATTCCTGTAATGAGTGTTTGAACATAAAATATAGGAATAGAGAGAGGGAGGGGGGGGGGCGAGGGGAGGAGTCTGAGGGTATGTATAATTAATAAAAAACTTTTTGGTGTGATAGAAAAAATGTAAATTCTTCGAGCAGGTATAAGGACCCCTCATATAAATCAAATAAATCTTAAAATTTGAAATATTTAAGTGGGGGTTAAGGAAATGTTAGGCGGGAGTGGGGTGGGTGTCAACATTTCCAAAATTAATGATTATATTCAATTACTTCTCTGTGTGTTAAATAACTGAAATTCGTTAAGCAGGTATGGGTACCACTACAAATAAACATAATAAACGGTATAGCACTATCATACAAACTTTCTCATCTAGTCCATTATTGAAAATTCAGTCATCAGTAAGTTATCTTTAAATGACTTTATACTTCAAAAATCAGTATGGAGTGTTATTTTTCATGTAAAATACTCCCAAGAGACCCATTTGTAACCAAATCGTTAAAACCATTTTAAAACTACCTAATGTTTAAAAAAATAAGTCATAAGTATACTGCCTTTAAACAACTTTTATTCAAAATCTAAGCATACAATGCTTGGTAATGAAAACACTCCCAAGATATCGACTTAGAATCAAATCATTAGTGTAATTTCTAAAATATATACAAATTTTGAAAAATCAGTAATCAGTTACCAACCCTTAAACGATTTTTTATTCCAAAAACAACTATACATTGTTATTTGTAATGTAAAACACTCGCAAGGTATCCCTTTGGAACCAAATCGTTAAAACAATTTTTTTAATGTCAAGTTTTTAGAAAATCAGTGAACAGTAAACTACTCTTGAGTGACATTTTATTCAAAAAAACAAGTATACAGTGGTATTTGTCATGTAAAACACTCCAAAGATACCCATTTTAAACCATATCATTAAAGCCATTCTAAAAATATTTCAAGTTTTTGAAAAATTAGTTATAAACTACCCATAAACAACTTTTTATTCAAAAAACAAATATATAGTTTTATTTGAAATGTAAAACACTCCCAAGATACCCATTTGGAACCAAATCGCTATTGCCATTTTAAAAATATTTTACCAGCCTCGGTGGTCTCGTGTTATACTAAACTGCTGAGGACTGGGAGATCGGAGTTTGATTCCAGTCGGGTGCACTGAGAGCGGTTATTCCTAATAATGGTTCACACTCTCTCTTTCCCTACACGCAAATTCAGGTGCACTTCCTATACATTACATCTACCTTATCCCTAACCCATTAGCGTAACGAGTATATAGGCGTATAACCTGAACGGGTATTAAGACGCGGTGAGAAACATAAACTGTGAGTGTGATGTTTTGGTTGTCTCTATACTGTTAATACAACCTCACTTAAGGAGGCTAAAAACATGCTTATGAAATGATAAAACATTAGTGAGGACTCGTTAAAAAGATTAGCATTGTTACATGTTCATTGAAGCGAAGTAATAGTAATAGGAATAGTAAAAAAATACTATTACGATTTTAAAATAAGAATTAAGCTTGATAAAATTATTTTGTGTTTATTAACTATATTGAGCATCATTATTAGGACAGAAACTCCTTGCTAGCTAGTCAATCATACTATTTCATTTTTGTAATTTTCAAAACTTTTTTTCTAATGAAATGATTGATGAGCCAAATAAAACTTTTATATTATAGAGTTTTAAGATATATTTAAATATATTATTATTATTAGGCCTATGTTTTACTCATCGGGTCTTAGTAACCATTCGGGTTGTACGCATGCATTCATTAATTATGCTATTAGAATAGTAATAAGTAATAACGATAGTATACTTTATGAGGAAATGTAACCGTATTTAAGTGGAGGAAGAGTGTGTAAACATTTAGGAAAAAACATCTTCGCCCATTATGATACACTTGACCGGGAATCAAACTCCAATAGTCCCATCACTGGCAATCCAGTCTTCCACAAGAGTGACGCAGTAAGCAATGTGACCACCAATAATGTTTGCATATTCTCATATTCACATTATAGTGTTTTAAATATGATTTTTTCATCAAATTTTTGTCACTGCATCTCACAACCCATTCAGGTTATACGTATCTGAGCTATAAATAAATTGTACTTGTTAAGTATGAGGAAGCTATACTCGGGAGAAAGTGCTCATTAATTTGCATGGAGGGTGAGTGGAAAGTCACCCTCAGCATGCCCGACCGTGATTTCCACTTCGATTTATCTCTTCTCGGCGATCCAAACTATTGTGAGAGTGACACCTTAGACTATCCGATCACTGAAGCTGATTTCATGGTTGTGTTCTTACCCATACTGGTGGGCACGTGGATTAAATATCAAGTTCATGTAGTCTGGCTTACTGATGATGGGAAGGTCAAGGTTTAAATAATGGTTGAGTGTAGTGATAGTGGTTCTTTATAAAGTTTTCCACTCTCCTTCCAAGCAATTATGAATACCTTTACCCTGAACTCTACCTTATTCATCCCTGACACATTAGCATAATTAAAATGCAAATAGGCCGGACGGGTAGTGAGATGCGGGGCAAAATAAAAGTGTGTTAATTATACTTCAATCACCCATTCCTCTACTTATTCTGAATACAGAACTCTTATTTTTTTAGTACCACATATTACTTATTACTCGTTCAAGTTATACACCAACACTGCTGTACATTTTGGCAAGTTTTTTTCTTCCTCTTTATTATATTTTAGTCCAGATTCAAATGGCTAGTTCTTGGTCACTTGGTTCGGTAATCGACCATCAGTAGCACATTTTCACTTCTGACAAGTGTATTGTATTGTTACACAATAAACTAAAGAAAAAACGGTTCGGGGTTGTGGAAGTTTTAAAATGGCTATGGAGTACTCACCCCTCCCCCCCTACTACCAAACTGCCTTTGTGAAAGAGCTTTAATAAACAGGTCAACAGGTTTCAGTAAGATAGCAGAGTAAAAATAAAATCTTGCTGAGAATAGCGACATAGATCCTCCCTCCTTGAGGGTGTTACCTTTTGAGGCCTCTAGCATCAAACACAGGGTTCACCTGGTCTAAACAAGTAGTGGGGAAGCTTCTTAAAGATAAAACCAATAAATTTGTCAATTTAAAGTGAATCTGACGTGTTTTGATTATTCCAATCATTGCAGCGACCTTAAACCATATGTTTAACACAAATAAACCTTTTTCTAAACACTGACTCACACTTTACCATTCTTTGGGTACCCCCATCCATTCATATCTCCTAACAAGATAATTCTTTCACCCGGTTCACATGCTTTCAATATGTCATTGAGCTCATTCCAAAACTCCACTCTCACATTCTCATCTTCACTCTCCACCGGAGCATAACCAACAACCAACACAATTCTACTAATACCTATTTTCATATGTACCCATAGAAGTCTAGATGACATCAACTCATATCTTCTCACAAACAACTTAGCTGTTGGGCTTAGGATTAAGTCTTCTCCCTAACTTCGCCTTACTCATTTATCCACACCTGATAACAATGCCAAGCTACCATTACTCAGAATTAAACCCTCTTTCCCTTTTCATTTGATTTCACATACATACAACATATCAATTCTTCTTATAATTATTTTCTCTGGCAGTTTATTTTTTTACCACACATGCCTCACATTTTACGTTCAAATAGTCCATGTTCTCGCCAGATTGTCAACAAATGGGCTATAATGTACATTTTCTTATAGTAATTATCTTTGAGTAGAACCTTGATTGTACCCACACACAGATCGGTATTAGCCAATTATGGTAATAATGCTGTACCCATCTGGTTTGGCACATTTTAGCCAGTATACCATAAGTATAACCATTGCTCAGTCCTACTGGCTGCATGCTTGCACTGTTTTCATAAACCAGTATCCCCACTATAGAAACTGCCTTGCCGGCCTGTATACTGTTGCCTATGTCATTACCATTAGGAGAGAGTGAATGTTTTAAAAATGTATTTAAGGTGACCATTTAATCATCAGCATGATTACTTAGGAGAATGTAAAAAGCAGTTCAATCAGTTGATGCATTTTATTTTCACCCAATATCGGAAAAACCTCTCATACAGTAGATTTGCATTCTCATCTGTCAAAAGAGTTATAGGCAGTGGGAGATTTAAAAATGTCGCGCCCATAGGCACAATTATAATATGCCCCCCCCACACACACACAATTTTTTTTCTAGCATTTTATGAGATTTCAGAGGAAAGAAGTCTTGGGGTTTAGGGGGTGATGGAGCAGAAGTTTGTATTCGAGAAAAGATTTCTACGAAAGAAAATCAGGCATTTACAGCCCTACAGTAGCTTGAGTTAACATTATGAAGAAGGGGATACTGATGTCAGTTACAAAGTAATTGCAAAGTACATTTATTTAAAAAGAAATATTGTCATTTTGACTTTAACTTTAACTATTTTTATAATGTTAACCAATAATTTTTAAACGTAATTATTAAAAACAAAATATTAAAATAAAAATATATTGTTATCCAAAATGTGCCACCCCTAGGCCCGGGCATAGTGGGCCTTTAGTGTAAATCCACTTCTGGTTATAGGCATAGAACACAACTTCATAATTATTGTATTATCTCATTTTAAGGGTTTTTTACTTTTTCGTATTGAACCATGAACATCTATATATGATGATGATGGATCCAGATATTTAATGTGACTTTGAAATAAAATAATAGATTTAATCAATCTGTCTGTCCCTCTTACTGTGTCTGATTCTAAAGTTGGAACTCGATGGATTTTGTTCAGAGTTGATATTTAGGTGTACATGGTCATACCTTGAAGCAAAATTGTGATTAATTCTAGCTATAAAATGAATGGTAGTTTGATCAATGATTTTTGAAAATTCAAAACTTTTGGAAAATAGCTCTACCTATTCTCTTTTTCAAAATTGGGTATATAAGGAGAGTTTTAAATGATCACTCCCACTTTATTTTCTCTTTTTTTTTCATTTTTGGGAAAATTAATTCAAGGATGGTTTACTGAAAAATGAATTTGAAAATTTGGTTCTAAACTATAATGGATTAAAAGTGAAAGTTTGAAAAATTGTGTCTTACCTTTTTAAATAGCTACAGATCTCTATTGAAATCATGGCTATGTCGCTACTACCTAAACCTGTGAGCTGATGTGTCAGGATGGCTTAGTGGGATGGGTAGGCAGCGCCAAATAATTGTGGGGTCCATTTTGATCTTGTTTATTGAAATATATTAATTACTATTTATAAATGTGATGTAGGATTTAGACCTAGATGCAAAAAATGTATTGAAAGGTCCTTATTCTATCCATGTCCCTACTCTGCAGTTCTGCGCCCTGAACTATCTTTGGTGCTATAATTCTAACTGGTGTCAAACACACGGCCGCCTGCCGTTGCATAGTTGCTATCTAACTCAAACTTTCAAGATGGTTTGGGGCATCCTCCTCTGTACTAAAAAGGGACTCAAGCTGTAGGATATTCACCCCACAAGTTGCTGTAACTTGGTAGCTGATCAAGTTAAGTACTTTGAAGTAGTCCCTTTACAACTGGTGTCCTTCCCGGCCCCTATTTCTTGAAAAGGTATAAAAACTCACTGCTATACACCAAAGGAGTAGGGGGTGTTACCCCTAAGTTACTGGTTTTGCCAATACTCTATGTTAAGCTAATCAGCAAAACAATCCCTATTTTTTTAAAACATGACCTGGTATGTGTACATAATTGCTGATTCAGAACAATTGACACTATTAGTTCTCATGCTTACGTCCTTGCATGCTCTAGATTACCTAAGGCTGCAAGCTATGACAGCTAGTTAGAAAATATGTTAAAATTTAAATAGTTAAACTTTGTATTTATAATTATATCTTATTTAACTTAACTTTTTAACGTGTTTTACTGTAGAAATTTACTTTATGTATGTATGTATGTGTGTGTGTGTGTGTATATATGTGTATGTATGTATGTATATATATATATACATAATGTATATATATATACACACACACATATACAAGGTGAGAAGAAATTCGCGGATATGGTGAGTAATATATTATTAGGTAGGTAAATATAAGTCAAAAACACCCTTTGCAAAAAGATCTGTTCTTCCTATAACTTTTGAGAAAACCAACATTAGAGTTAGAGAGGGGTGATGTGGCAATGTTGTCCCTAAAACTTACATCAAAAGTTTATGATTGTTCAGAGTAGGTGTTCGAAGGTTGATCCTCCCATGGCTATGCACTGCCCCAAAGGGTGTATGGAGTCAATGTGCATGCAGCAAAGCATGTTGACGTCAACTATTGTAACAGCCGCATTGATTTGTGATAATGTTCTAGGGCAACTCTGGTGGGTTGTCAGGCGGGCCTTTGAGGTGACCCCACAAGAAAAAAATCAAGTGGTGTTAGGTCTGGTGGCCATTCCACTTGCCCCCTAAACCCGATCCACTGGTTGAGGTGGACTTTATTAATAGTTGCCACACTTGTACCCCATAATGTGCAGGGGCACTATCACATTGATACAAAATCCTCTGTTGCACCAGCAATGGTAGGTTCTCCAGCAGCTCAGATAGGTCTGTGTCAAGGAACTGATGGTATCTGTTAGAATACAAACAATCTGGTAGCAAAGAGCGGCCCATAATTGTGTCCCCAACAATGCCTGCCCCAAAAATTGTCTTCAGAAGAAGCAATCAGCTCACAGCCACGCCACAGGTCAAGTTCGACTCTCGGATACTCCCAATGCCATTGCCATATCCCAGTATTCTTCGTATGTGTAGCTTATTGCTACTTACCTAATACTAACTTTGCATTTATGTTTTAAGTTTAGTCGCCGGCAACTATGAAATATCAGGCATACTGTTGCCACATGACTTCTCTCTAACTTTAATGTTGTTTTCTCAAAAGGCATAGAAATAACTAGTTTTTGGCAAAGAAAGTTTTCAACTAATATTTACCCACCTAATCATGTATTACTGTCTGTATCCGTGAATTACTATTCACCCTATATTATATATATATACACATGTGTTCACGCACGCACGCACACACACACACCATTATTAACTCATTTTAAGATGTAATTTACAAGTGTACTTTTCATGTTGATGAGTCTTTAATCATACTATACGTTTAATTTTGTCAGCATGTCTTACTTTTCAGTCGGGTCATTCACATATAAACTAATTAAGCTAATGTGTTAGGGGTGAGAAAGCTTGAATTTAGAGGAAGTAAACACATATTTGCATGATGGGTAGTTGTAAAACTATTTTTGAAAAACTACCCTAAGTACATCCAACCAGTATTTGTACAGTGATCTATCTGTCATCAGCAGAACAGTAAATTGTGCGTGACGCTTTAATTATTCGAACCTCAAAGTGAATTTGATCACAGTAAAACAATCTGAAATAAAGTTTTTTTTAAATATAACTTATATTAAAGAATTAAGCACAAAAAAAATGGAAAAGGAGCAAAGAGGAATATATACTTACGCCAATAACCCTTGATATGAAAATTCAATACAGGGTTTTTACTGAGTGACTAGAAATTTAAGACAAACCTCTCACCCCAGCCATCAAGGCAACTTTCTTCTTCAGATTGGTTTTGAGCACATTTCTTAGCATTGTCCTCAGATTGGCTTTGCATACATCTCTTAGAGTTGTCCTGTATGTCTTTTGCAAGGGTCTTATGCGAGTCTTCCTCACTTTTCTTAATTACATTATAGATATTTATTTTATCTGCACTAGATTTCACATCATATTCTTCCATTAAATTGTTGGAGCTGTAATGCAAGTGTAACACAGCAATATATATTAAAGACACAAAACAGTTTGTCTTACACTGCCAATAAAAATTATTTTGTTTCCAGGATTTATATAATGAAATAAACATAATTTCTTGAACAAAAGGGTTTTTATAGGTAATTGTGAACAACTTTATACAATGAATGTTTGAAGTTTTAATATGCGAGGGATTAGGAAGTATCCATTAATAATAAATGTGAGATGGTTAATGGGATGAAATGGCAAAATAATTAGAAAAAGGCTTTGCACCATATATATATATAAATAAATATATATTTTTTTAGCCAAGCATCTTATTACCCATTTGGGTTGTACACCTATGTATTAATTACTAAGTGTTAATGATGAGGAAGGTTGAATATATATGAAGTGTACCCAGAGTTGTGTGGAGTGTGAGTGGAAAACCATTTAGGAAAAATCAGCCTCAGCGCACCTGACCGGGATTAAACCTTGTGCTCCCCATCATCAGCAGTCTAGTCTATTATGAAAGTGATGACTTAGACCATTTGGCCACAGAGGCAGGTTATGCCAAATCTCTATTATAATTTACAAAAAAAATTATTCCTAAAGACACCGAATCTTTTCAAAATCAAATGAAGTATGAAGTATATTAATGTCTACATTTATACACTAAACATTAACTCAAATTTAGCTAATAAAATCCTTGTGATAAAACTCAATTTACATGAAATAAGTGAGAGTATTTTTTTAAATGTAATTTTAAGCTAAAGGTACACACCCATTATATACATATAGTTTCTAGCCATATGACATAAAAATGTTTTTTAAATGTACACAAAATTATGTATAATTACAATTTGAAACTAAAAATTGATTAATCTATGTTTTTATACATTAAATTGCTGCCTAACCTCACATTGTTTTCATCTCTCTTAGTCCATTTTTGAACTTCAGTTTTACCAGAATCCTCTCATACAATCAATTTTCTTACAGATTATCAAGTTTTATGTATTATTTCCTTCTGTGCCAAGCATATATCTGCATAAATGTGTTCACTAAGGGGGTTGGAAACTATTGTAGAGGAATCAATAGTGTATATCACTATATGTTAACATCTGTTAAGAAAATAATCAGTTTAAATGTGTATGTAAACATTTTAACACAAAATAATCCGTACATTCTTTTTAGTTCCTCATGTAAATGAAAATAGTGATTAATTAGTGGGTCTTTGTTTAGAAAAAGGTTTATTAATGTCGAACACATGGTTTAAACACAGATATATTCACTTGCATACATGGCCAAGGGGCGAGTCGAGAACAATGATTGATTTTGTGGTGTATGATGAGAGACTTAGAAGTTTAGCAAATAATACTAGGGCTGTGCATGGATCTGAATGTGGAACAAATCACTTTGAAGTCATCTCAGTTGAATCAAGTAGGAATTTTGGAAACCAGCGCAAGAGTATTAACCAAGTAAGAATGAAAGTGGAAAATTTGCAGCATAAGAGTGTGAAAGTGTAATTTGAAAGATTTCTGGGCATATAATTAACTTTACAAACGTATGATTAGATTGTCAAAATAAATGCTATTGATATAAAACGTGCTTGGAACAAAACAAAAGAGGCTGTAGTTGAGTGCATGAGAGATGTGTTGTGGAATTATGGTGGTGGGAAACTTAAAGAGATGCATGGTGGAATCAATAGGGGAAAGAAGATGTGGAGAGTGAAACAGAACATAAGAGGTTGTGGGGCATATACAAAGAGAAAAAGGATGAATGCAATTAAAGAGGCAAAGGCGAGTAAAGAGAAAATGAGATTAAAAGAAGGAGAAAGAATGTAGTGATTTTGAATGAAATAAGTAATAATAATACTTAGCACCACGTCTTACTACTACCCATTTGGGTTATACACCTAAATACTAATTACTCTAGTGGGTTAAGGAATTAGAAAGGTTGAATATAGAGGAAGTGTACCCTCATTTGCATAGAGCTAGAGTATGGTAAAACATTTAGAGAAAACTACCCCTCATTCACCCGAGCAAAATTCGAACCTTGATCTCCCTGTCCTTGGTGGTCCAGCTCAACATGAAACTAACACGTTAGCTAACTATGCCACCGAGGCGAGTTGAATGATATTAGAATCTGTTTTGGAAGTGGGTAAAGAGAATGAAGTAAGGAATGCAAGGAAAGTAGTGAGATGATCTGGAATGAAAACAGTATAAGAGCGTGATAAGGGGAGTATTTTGAGCAATGTATGACAAAAGTTTAGAGAAAGTAACAAAAATTGGAAAATGTTCTGAATAATGGGGAAAGGATTAACAAGGTTGAGGTGTTAAAAGCTATGAAAGTATTCAAGAATGGCAAATCTGTGGGCAGAGATGGCATCACAAGTGAAATGCAACAATGGGGGTATGATATTACTTGCCAGATTTTGTAAGTTGTTCAATGTGTGTGATGGAATTTTGAATGTTCCTAGCGACTATAATAATGGTGTCTTGTTTCTTTTTATAAAGGCAAGGGCAATACGAGTGAATGTAACAATTATAGGGTTATTTGTTTGTTGAGTATTCCAGGCAAGGTTTTTGGGAGAATTTTAACTGAGAGGGTGTGTGAAAACACTGTGGACAAGATTTGAGGTGTGCAATGTGGTTCCATGCCAGGTAGTGAGGTTGCATGGACCAGGTATTTGCATTGCAACAAGAGATTGAGAAATTTATGGCATTAAGGGTGATACATGGGGAAAGCATTGAGACGCATTGCAGATGTTTAGAGATCCCGCTTTATTTAAGAAATGGTTGGATAGTTTTTAATATGGTTTTCAACAAAAGGTTGGCGAAAGTTATCATCAGGTCTCAAGCCAGTTTTAAAAATTAAATTTTATGTTTAAAATTATTTTAAGAGTTTCTATGACACTTTATAAAAAAATGTACTTCTGATATTAAAGTAATAGGCTATACACCTAGATCTTTCATACCTTGATCAAATAAAATCATATTTTGATAGGGTTACAGCAGTAAATTTTAAGAAAATGAAGGATTGTTTTAATTGTTCTATTTCTAAGTTATCAACAACATTATTTTTCACCTTGAAGTAAGTAGCAAACTCTATCCTCCCTCTCCTCAGAAAGAAGGGGGGGAAAGTAAATAAACAATATTTACCACCATCTTTTACGAGTATACACTCTTTTAAGTTTATTGTTGTTTTCACAAAGGTAAATTGAGGCTGACAATAAATAGTAGCTGCTGAGCATGTATTTATTTGTGGCAGTGTAAAAACATACAGGTGTTTAAAATATTAACATCCATCCAAATAATGTATTGTAATGTGTGTATGTGTGTTAGTTATTAGTTTTTATTATCATAATTATTAGTGAAACTACAATATTTTTTATTCAAATAGTTTATCGGTTTTATCACCCTATAATCAAATGTTTTGAATATTGTAATTTTCTGTGTGAAAATGGATGAACCGTTAAGTAAAGAAGATAAGTGAAGAGGTAAAAAAGCAAAATTGCTGATAAGTGCTCGCCGCCAAATAAAAGAAAAATTGTACGGAGCTGCGCACAGACTTTCTCACACTATTTTTTTTAAATGGATATACTTACTCAAAATTTGTAATATATGTGAAAAAAACTCATATACACTAGTAAACCTGAGCACAAATTACGTTAAAGCCCTACGTACATTAAACATTTTTTTACTCCCAGATTTAAATTTTATGATTTTATTTTTTAAGAATCAAAGTCCTCACTAGTATATTTGGACTAAAAATAAAATATCTATATTGGGTCCACAAGGGTCAACAATTTGTATTAAAATTTCGACTTCCGGTTAAACTTTTCAACATTTTATTAGGGGTTGTACATCTTATGGTTCTCACATTTTTATTAAATTTTTCATTTATAATTTAGACCAATAAAAAAGGTAAATATTGACTAATGAGTATAAAATGATAAAGATAGATAGTTATTGTATGAATATTTCCCCTAAGAGGTTAAAGAATTTTTTTTTTTAGATACCTACTTATCTTCTTACTCTATGGAATTAGACAATTATTGCATTAAACATCTGTAGTGTCTCTGTACAAATAAAACTCACAAAATAGTATTAATATATTTGCCAATATCTTCAAAACCATTGGTTTTATAAATATATATTTCAAATAAAAGTTTTTTTATTTTAATAATACTACAATTTTGCAATGATAAGTTATTAAGTATCTCAAATAATTGCGGATGTAAGGAAATTCCCGGTTCTGTAAAGTACCCTGAAAGTCATTTTTATGGGAAAATGAAAATAGACATTTGGTTTAGTCTTAATCAACATCTTGATACGAATTTTAATCAAAATTGTTAAAGCCTAATTTTGAGAAAATTGATTTTTTCTCTTTTCATCCTTTATTAAACTACTCTTAATGTTATGCTCATATAGACACAGAGACAGAAGGCATTGCAAAAACCAATTTTTATGGTTCGAGGAGTCATGGAATATCAACATCAATTAACATCTCGGGTTAGATTTTTTTTGTTTATGGTCGCGAAACTTTAACTTGTGTTCGAAAAGTTAAAAAATATATATATTTGCGATTAGCTTGAAAATAATTGGTTTTACGATAGTATGTTTCAAATAAAATATTTGTATTATAAATAGATCTACATATTTGCAATGATAAGTAATTTCACATCTCAAATAGTTTAGGAGGATTGATTAAAAAAATGAGAATTTACGCATCAGACCGGAACACTTAGTCGTTTTGGCGAAAAAATTAGAGAAGCTGTTTTGTTTATAATAATGATCAATGCTTAAGAAAGTAAATTTAATTAAAATCTCTAAAGCCGATTTGGAGAAAATCGATTTTTTCTCTTTTTGCCCTTTAGTAAACTAGTGTACACTTAATTTTAGGGTTAGATATCAAATTCAAAAAACCCCTCGAGGCAACCCTAAGAAAACCCTAGATACCAAGTTTTAACCTGATCGGTAAAATAGTTTAGGTTATACTCCAAGATACAGACAGACAGACATAAATTCAAAAAACACTTTTTTGGATTCAGGAGGGGGTCATGAAACGTCGATATCCGTCCAAATCTCGAGTTCAATTTTTTTTTTTACAATCACAATACTTTCTATACCTGTAAGATAGTGGGAAAGTAAAAAGACGAATACGTTTTTGGTAGTTTTGAGATGTGCTGTTGGAGAAGAATATAGAAGATAAAGCAGATGAGTGATGCATGTGAAAATGTAGTTGGTGTACAAATGGACAATATGAATGTGAGAGTACTGTTTTATGCGTATGCCGTACTAATGATTGAGAGTATAAGTCTTGCATTCTACCGCCTTCTATCTATATATGTAGGTAGGGGTACATATTTCATAAGTGTAGGTAATGCATTAAAATGTTTGAATGTGGTGACAGGCAGAATGGATCTTTGTATAAATGTCTCCAAAACTAGGTTGATAGTTTTTGATAAGTATGAATCAGGAAATGATTGTCTGTTTGGTATAAATGGAAAACTGTTAGAGCAAGTGAATGATTTTGTGTATCTGTGTAGCATTTTCTGTAAAAATGAAAGGATAGTTGGGGAAATTGATAGACCTGTGAATGCATCACGGAGAGCAGTTGGATGTATTGTACAATTGCAAAGAATAAAGTAGTATCAAAAGAGGCAAAGAGGCAGTATATAAAAGTGTGTTAATGCCAACATTGTTTTATGAATGTGAAGTGTGAGTTTGTTAGTTGAAACACAAGAGCAAGGTGAATGTAGTTGGATGGCGATATCAAAGAAATGTACATGGAAAATCTCGTATGTACAGAATCAGTAATGAACGGGTGCTGAAGGAGTGCAATTTGAAAAGGAATTCAATAGGCCAATAAGAAGTTAGTTTTCGCATGTTGAGAGGATGAGTGTGAATCAAGTGACGAAGCCAATATATGAAGATATAGTGTATGCCGACATAAATTCGGACCAAGATCTGCTGGTGGGGTACAGTGAAACAAGACTGAAAAAGATCAGGAAAACGATCAAGGAAAAATCAAGGTGAGACTTGGAAAAATTAGAAAGCAAGAGTGACTTTGTGAGAAATTAAATAAAACAAAAGTTAGGTGAGGTGACAGAAGATAATATAAGTGTGGAAGGAAAGTTGAATAGTGTTAAGAATAGTTTTTGAAGGTTCTAAATGACAATGTTTTAAAAGTTAAGAGAAATGCACAATAGCCCTGGGTAACAGAAATGTTTCAGAAAATGGAAGACAGAAAGAAATGGAAAAACATCAACAAAGAAGAATATATGAGGCTAAACAGAGTGTTAAGGATATAAACAGACATTGACCAGGAAACCTAAACATTGAAGTATAAGGGGAGGTAGAGGAAGATAAAAAAGGACACAGTATTTTAAAGAATGAAGTGGGGAGAGCCATAAAGGAGATGATAAGGGAAAGCTGCTGGAGATGATGACATACCTTCTGGAGGAACTGGGAAACAGTGGATTAAGGGCTCTGACAAAACTTATAAATAGGATATACAAAACAGGAGAATGGACTAAGGACTTTCTAGATGTTACCATAGTGCCTCTAAAGAAGAAGATGCAAGCCAAGAAATGCAGTGACCACAAGACCATCAGCCTCATCTCTCATATGGGAAGTTCATGGCAAGAATACTAAACAAATGACTGGAACAGAAAATAGAAAGTGTGATGGAAGAAGGTCAATTTGGATACAGAAAAGGAAAAGGAACCAGAGATCTCATCTGTGTGCTGAGAATAATTTTGGAAATAGTGCTGGAAGTCAAGGTTTCATTGACTGGTAAAAATCTTATTAGTAAAATTTTACACTTGCACTTAAGCTTAGATATGAAATAAATTCCTCTATTGAAAAAACAAACTTAAGAACTAATAGTTATCTATGATGTTAATTTTAATACAACAGATTTGCTGGCCATTATTGATTTCTCCTAACAAACATTAAAAAAATATCAGCTATTTCCTTTCTAATAATGACTAACTACAATCCAATTTTTATAGAAAGGACCTCACATAAAATACAACCATTATTTTTTGTTCAAAAATGAGAGTTTATTTTATAGGTATTGATACAATCTATCAAAAGTGATGGCGGAAGAGAACACAACTTGATGTGTGAATATGTGAAACACAATCTATTAATTTTTATAGCTGTCAGATAAGAGTCTTCCTATAAAAGTTGAGGTGTAATTAGTTCACAGTAAACAAAGGCTTTCCAGTTAATCTTAGAAGGATGAAAATATAAATATATACATCATAATAGATTAAAGAGTTGTTAGTATCTCAAAATATGGTGAAAACATTGACTCTATACATATGATTAGTAGTGACTTTGCATAGAAAAACCAAGTGTAGATGTGTTGTACAACAGAAACTTGAATCAACCTTAGGCCCATTGGCTTACTGTGTCAATGGTTTCGTAGTGAGATTTCCAGTCTTAAATTGTCTTATATTTAGGGTAATTCATCACTTATATTTTAAGGCAGAGTTTGTGATGGACATGTGAGATCACCAGTTATACTATTAGAATCAAAGCCATTGGCGACCAATGGTTGACATTTATGTTGCCGTGTGTACAGGTTTAAATTGTATTAGAATGACACTACACACAGCCAAATCTGCACCACATGATTATATTCACTAAGGTGGGTGACCTGGCAGTCTAGAGGTAAGGTGTCAGACTACTGTGCTGGGGGTCCGGGGTTCAATCCTCGGTCCTGACACAGATTTATCTGATTGCCAAACACTTCCTTCCCATCTGAAAATACATTAATCACAACTTGTGAATGTGTGGAATACCAGGCCTCTACCGTGGTTCGGATCCCACATCCTCCATTTCACCTCACAATCACCCTAACATTACACTTTAGCGTAAGTGTGTACAAACCAAATGGGTAGTTAGACATGATGATGATTATGATGATGATGATGATGATGATGATAGTAATAATGATAATAATATCCAATTATAAATGTTTAAGAATAAAAATAGTTTTGAATTTAAACCAATCAATCACAAAAACGCACACACACATATATATATGTAAGTTTTACCTTTCACAATGCGGCAGGTTTGTATTATTTTCAACTTTCATCTGATTCCCTTGTCTTCTGATTAACTGAGTAGTTACAAATTTACAATCCTACAAACAAAAGGACATAAGACACTTTTGGCAAGATATTTATTAGACTGTGAACATGATTAAGGGTCAGTCCATATGAAATGGTCCAGAAAATAAATAAATGGTTGCTCGACCGTTTTTAAAAAATCTAATTTTTTTTTTTCTAAATTACCCTTACATGTTGGTAGTTCAAAATGACTATTATTTTATTTTTATTGTTTTTGGTTTTCGCATAGT
>CABFVX010005671.1:36650-48274 GCA_902151425.1 Timema shepardi | reverse complement strand
TGTTGCTTGTTACACCACCACTCTGTGTTGTTGCTTGTTACACCACCTCTCTGTGTTGGTACTTGTTACACCACCTCTCTGTGTTGTTACTTGTTACACTACCACTCTGTGTTGGTGCTTGTTACACTACCACTCTGTGTTGGTGCTTGTTACACTACCACTCTGTGTTGTTGCTTGTTACACCACCACTCTGTGTTGTTACTTGTTACACCACCTCTATGTGTTGGTGCTTGTTACACTACCACTCTGTGTTGTTGCTTATTACACCACCACTCTGTGTTGTTACTTGTTACACAACCACTCTGTTGTTGCTTGTTACACCACCACTCTGTGTTGCTTGTACACCACCACTCTGTGTGGTTGCTTGCTACACCACCACTCTGTGTGGTTGCTTGTTACACCACCACTCTGTGCTGTTGCTTGTTACACCACCACTCTGTGTTGTTGCTTGTTACACCACCACTCTGTGTTGTTGCTTGTTACACCACCACTATGTGTTGTTGCTTGTTACACCACCACTATGTGTTGTTGCTTGTTACACCACCACTATGTGTTGTTGCTTGTTACACCACCTCTCTATCTTGTTGCTTGTTACACCACCACTCTGTGCTGTTGCTTGTTACACCAACACTCTGTACTGTTGCTTGTTACACCACCACTCTGTGTTGTTGCTTGTTACACCACCACTCTGTGTTGTTGCTTGTTACACCACCACTCTCTCATTGTTTGTTGCAACCCACTAGCACGTGTATCACACACGTGTCATCCCCTCCCCCTCCTTGTGTTGATAACAAGGGGGGTAGTGCCGGCATCAACTTCATTACCTTAAAGGCCTCGTGGTCTCCAGGGCACGGAACATAGCCACACATTTCAACGAATAATAAAGGAACAATGGTTTCATCTAATAAAGCTTATTTACTTAAATAATAAACTTACAAACCTCTTCGGGGTTCGACTGGTCTAAAGCGTCATTCTAGTGATAGACTGGTCGGTCACTGTTGGAGAGATCAGGGAATCGAATCCTGGTCGGGTGTATTGAGGTTTTTTCCCCTAAATAGTTCTCCTCTCTACCCCCAGTAAATGTTGGTACAATTCCTCTAAATTCAACCTTCCTCGTCTCAAACCCATTATCGTTATTAGTTATATTATCACCACGTCTCACTAACCGTTTGGGTTATACGCTTATATATTGATTACACTAATTAATGTATTTTGAATGAAGGCGGTTGAATTTAGATGAAGTGTACTCGCATTTGCGTGAAGCTAAAGTGGAGAGCTATTTATGAAAACACTCGATACACCCGACCGGGAATCAAACCGCGATCTCCCCATCATTGGTAGTCCAGTCTCTTGCAAGAGTGACGCTATGTCCAGGCCCGGGCCCTAGGGCGCAACTCGATAAGGGGCCCAGCAGGGTGGAGGATAGACATTTCAAGGCTTCTCTTGTGAAGTGTTCCGCGAGCCGGTCGCCTGTAGGTATAAAGCATTCACGGGCTAAGTTTACCTGGATGACAGCTCGAATATGTTACTAGAAGTAATCCCTAATATATCACTACGCCAACAGCTGACATTTATCACTTTGGATGACTGTAATGAAAACAGATGGTATGAATGTGATAGTTAACCACAATAATTTAGGCCAATATTGTTTATATATTTAAAAGGTTGGACACAAAATTTATTTATCGTTTTATTCCACTTAAAGAATATTAACGCCACTTTCACAAAAACTTCAAACAAACATAGCCTCAAAATGGCGACTGACGAATTTAAACCATATGATTGAACATAACGGTAAACAAGTTTTTTTACAATGATGCGGACATTATTCAGTTAAATATTTCAAAATACGATAAAATAATCATAAAATCATGTATTGTATGTAAAAAAAAATGACAACAATTTTCTCTTTACCAAGTAAATACGATGCCTGTATTAAAAGGTATTGATGTATGCACTATAATACACAAAATCAGTAACGTTACAAAACTAAAAATAAGTACTTTTAATTATGTTTAAAATATGGTTTGGAGTTGGACAAAAAGAAATTATTTAAAAAAAATTAAATATTATGAGAAAACTTAAGTTTACGTTATTTTAAATGTAATATATAACAGATAATTAAAGATCTTTACATTTATAACAAAACTGTGATCTTTTACAAGTGTCGGCAACCCAAAACCCAAACATATGATTTTCGAACTGTCATCCAGGTAAAAACCTATCGTGAATGGAATATAAACTGCGGTATTCGCGTCGCGCTTAGTGACCCGAGCTCCGTGGAACGGGGAGGGGTGAACAAAAATGAGTCACTTCTTACCGTGTTGACCTTTAGTCCTCATTGGTTGATGAATGCTTACACCTAAAGCCGCTCCTATGACAACAAACCCCAACAATAAAAATGTATTTTAGCTTAATATAGTTATATTCTTTAAATTGAAAAATTACACCCGGGCACGGGAATCAAATCCGGGACCTTTGGTATTGTACGCCAATTCTCTAACCACTGAGCTATCCAGCATCCGTGTCCAGGATCATCCTTTACTCAAATTTAAAGGCAGAGTCTGTGATGGACGTGCGGGAATCATTATCACGAGCTATCAGATAACGCAAACATCATTCACAGGCTCTCCTTTAAAATATGAGTGAAGAATGACCTTGAGTACGGGACAACTTCTGGATAACTCAACGTCTGTTTAATTTATCAACTTATTTCTGGGATATTGTGAGTTAGCACTCCTTATTTTTTAACCTGAAATATTTAGTTCATTTCGAGCGTAAGTGTAAGTAATAATAGTTTTTTTTTAATATTATTCAAAAGATCTCCCATTCACTTACAATTCAAAGGTGCAACTTATTATTAGTTTATTTATGATCATCTTGTTTACTAAGTTTTATATTTAAATAGTGTTCTATACTGACAACGTCACCTTTCATTGATGTTCCTGAAACTATTCACGAGTTTTATTTGATCACGTGCATGAGCGTTTTAATTACTCGGGGCAGGGCGGTAACTTCCTATGGGCCAGACCCTTATCCACCTAGCTTGCTTGTTGACAGTCATTTGTCTTCATTTTCATTAGGTAATGAGCAAAATCCCCCGACGAGATGGCCTACGTTAATGACTCGTAACATCAGAGGTAACTTGGCTTGTAATTCTAATTACCACCTCACACACCGGGCGCCTGTTTGCACTAATGGGCCCTTTGTATTGGAGATATTAGCATGGTCATGTTATAGCAATGGCAAGATAAACAACTGATGCTAGCTTGATCATGTGATAGCATTGGGAAGATAAACAACTGATACTAGCTTGATCATGTGATAGCATTGGGAAGATAAACAACTGATACTAGCTTGATCATGTGATAGCAATGGCAAGATAAACAACTGATGCTAGCTTGATCATGTGATAGCATTGGGAAGATAAACAACTGATGCTAGCATGATTATCTACTAGCATTGGGAAGATAAATAACTGATGCTAGCATGATTATCTACTAGCATTGGGAAGATAAACAACTGATACTATCTTGATCATGTGATAGCATTGGGAAGATAAACAACTGATGCTAGCTTGATCATGTGATAGCATTGGGAAGATAAACAACTGATGCTAGCATGATCATGTGATAGCATTGGGAAGATAAACAACTGATGCTAGCTTGATCATGTGATAGCATTGGGAAGATAAACAACTGATGCTAGCTTGATCATGTGATAGCAATGGGAAGATAAACAACTGATGCTAGCATGATCATGTGATAGCAATGGCAAGATAAACAACTGATACTAGCTTGATAATCTGCTAATTGGTAGGATAAACTATATATTAAGTATCTGTTTATATTAAAAACTAAACTCATTTACGCACCAAACTATATCACCCGTCTGGGCTCTCCGTGCATTCTCGCTGAAAGGTAGTGACGAGGGAGTTTAAACGACTGTATCCTCTTTTCCGTGGAGATATGGCGGAGAATACCTCAGAAGGCCTACCTCTTACATTTGGTAAATAATATATTAATAAACATATAATCAAGATTACTAGGCCAGGCGTCAGATAATTTTAGTGATTACTTCCGAAAATAGTACAGTCGGTCGGTACGTGTTAGGATTTGCTCTTCAAGGAGCGTCAGATCATATCCCATGACTTGGACTTGGACTTGGAGCTTTTTAGAAGCTCTCATTTGTAAGACATTTCTAAGTGAACTACAACCACCGTTTCCACAAAAAAAGAAACACATAAATGGTAAGTTAGTATTTAAATGATGTAAAGATGCTTTAAATTATTTTTAAAACAAATGGTTTGTTGTGAAAGTTTTTACAACCTTAAGTGAGCAGCATACATATAAAACAAGGTCTGGTAACTTCAGCTGTCAGCTACCACCACTCGAGTGGCGACTGGATTATACCTTCGCCAGTCTGCTAGTTTCATAGTTGTCTTAGGTTCGAATACCGGTCGGGTGTGCCGAGTTGTTTTTTTACAAAATGTTTTCCCAATCGCTCCTAAAATTAGACCTCCCTCATCCATATTCCATTACCTTAACCAATGTTTGCGTACAATCCAAACGGGTTCTAAGACTCGGTGGAAGTAAAGGCAAGGCGATGGTCTCCACCGGTCTTGTCGGATACGGGTAGTAAGGTCGGGATGACGGTTATTTCGAAATATCTGGTCTGCGGGCAGAACAGGAGGTTAGTGTCAGTCAGGCAGCTGATTCCCAACCAGGCCTCCGCGAGAATTTGATAATGCTTGCGAAAAAATAATACAACTTGCTGCCTTTTTTTTTGTAGATCAATAAACAAATTAAAATATTAAGGTTTCAACGTGACCTATAAATAAAACAAAGAAGCGTTTTGAAAGTTTAGCTTGGTTAAACATTTGCTTGATAGTTATTATTTAATAAACGAGAGAGATTTAGGGTGCAATTTCTTAAATACGTCTGACGTGTGATATGTTTGTTTTCTTACTTACGGCAATCATATGTGATCATTTCTTGAAAAAGAAGATTTTTTTCTAGAAAACAAGAAACCTTAACCAGAGGGAAAATAATGAAACAAAAACGATTGCTAAATGATTCCGTGAATAGTTTGTATTTAAGATTGTTGGAGACCCACAGCTATAAAGTTAGTTATGCTTTGTTTTGCAAACTTAGGCCATTTGGGGTTGTTCCTACAGTAGTCAGCAACCGTGAGACATGTTTATATATTCTTCATGAAACTACAAAACTTTTAATAAAAAAAACTCAGTTTTCTAGGTATTATTTTTACAAAGAACACACAAGATATTTTCAAAGAAATATGCTGCGAAAGATACAGTGAAAAATGTTTGTTATGAACCTGTTCTTTATGCAAAAACAGAGAGATCCCTATTGCAGAATTTGATGGAGACAAAGAAGATATGTTTAAGAAATGGACATCAACAAGAGAAAACCGGATCACTCAACAAAACAAAGAAATTGTCAACCAAATAACAAAGAAAGTTGATATAAGATTTACACAGAAAGAAATGATTGATACTTTTTTTAAACAATTTGTATAAGTTTATGCATCATAACTTTAATATTGTTCACCAGTATAAGAGCTTAGATGACTTGAAGGCAAATCTTAAAAGTACTCAGATACTTATACATGTTGACTTTTCAGAAAATTGGGTTTGTAAATATTCCGGAGAATTACAATCTGTCAACGTTGGTGCATCTAAGCAGCAAGTCACCCTCCACACAGGTTTTATGTGGCATTTCCAACACCATAACAGTTGATGAAGTTTGTCTGACTCATTAAACCATGGGGCCATCAGCAATTTGTGCACATCTTCACCCTGTAATTGAAAGTGTCAGCTCTCGGTTTACCATTATTAATACCATACATTTTTTTTTATCAGATAGGCCCAGCAACACGATAAAGAAATAAGTCAATGTTTTACTTATTTGCAAAATTTTAAATCAAAGCAAATTTTAAAATCAAAGGTCAAACTTTGACTTGGAACTACAGTGAAGCTGGCCACGGCAAAGGTGCCCCAGATGTAATTAGTGGTGTCATTAAACGAACCGTGGACAGACTTGTTGTACAACACTGGCTGACCAATTAAAAAAACAAAATTCCGGTGTCAATATATACACAATAAAAAATGAAAACATTGAAGCTGTTAAAGCTGTTCTGTCTGTGAAAGTTCTGCCATTTGTAGGCACCGTGACAGTACACCAGTTACCTGGAACAGTTTATCACCAACAAGAGTCAACTTTCGAACGCTTGGATGTTTCCACTATACAGCTGGCCTAAAGTGCAAACATTACACGCTGGGAGAACTGGACTTTTAAAAGTTTTAGAGCGGGCTTTGTCACAAGTTAATTCAGATGTAGTAAAACTTATCATTTGAATTAAATGTACAAAATATACATTATAATACTCTAATCATTAAAACACTTCATAGTAATTTCTAGTAATTATTTTTGTATTTATTTATATTAACTCTGTGCTAGTATTCTCAACTCCATGTAACACGTAAAATCAAAATTTAAATAATCTATGAGGATAAAAATTTTCAGCTCTGCTATTGCTTTCACATTCATTTACACTTTCAGATGTAATAGCTGTAATCTTTTCAAAAAATTTCATTATCATTTTTTTACATTCATTTCGAAACTCTATTATCTACCATTTCTGTAGAATGACCCTTACAACCAGTAAACCAAATGTAAATTGAATATGTTTTGTATTTTTTTTTACTAATAGTTATATTATTAAGCTAAATATTAATAGGCAATAAATAGTCGTATAATATTTTATTCAAAAGTATGATTTAATTATTATTTTACCCGCCTCGGTGGCGTAGTTAGTTGGCTAACGCGCTAGTCGTGTTGAGCTAGACTGCTGAGGACGGGGAGATTGAGGTTCGAATCTCGGTCGGGTGAACTGGGGTGGTTTTTCCCTAAATAGTTTTCCACTCTCCCTCCACGTAAATGCGGGTTCACTACCTCTAATTCAACCTTCCTAATTCCTAAGCCCTTAGTGCAATTAGTACTTAAAGCGTATAACCCGAACGGGTAGTAAGATGTGGTGCTAAATAATAATAAAAAATTATTATTTACTACCAGCCCTACTGCTTTACATATCTTTATTTAATTTAACCCTGTCGAATCTATAATGTGTCAGCCAGGTAAGGATTCCTCGAGATTTTTCGAAATATTCCAAGGTCTCCTCCAAACAAAAGTTTAGGAATCACTGCGCTAGAAAAAAGAAATAATTATATGAGAATGGTCGGCGGCTGGGATGGAAAATACTTGGTACGCGACACGATTTGCGTGACACGCTAACATGGACGAAAAAAAGACATCAAATAAAACGTTGTTCAAAATTATACCTAATTTTTTTAAGTCAATAATATTTCGATTTCGACATTCAATGTCGTGTCATGGTAGAAGTCGTGTTTGCTCGTACTTAAGGTCATTTAACAGTTGACGCGTTCATAGAGGCTAAACCTGCAATTTGCATTAATAATATGTTTACAATTTGATTTGAGTAATTTATTACATTGCATTGTATTCAACAGGTTTTGCTTTTTAAATACTAATTAAAAACATAAATAAGAGGTGGCACACTAGATTAGTTCTATATTAAGCTAGTCCTCAAGAGACACACTAGACTAGTTCTCTATTCAGCTAGTCCTCAAGAGGCACACTAGACTAGTTCTCTATTCAGCTAGTCCTCAAGAGGCACACTAGACTAGTTCTATATTTAGCTAGTCCTCAAGAGACACACTAGACTAGTTCTATATTCAGCTAGTCCTCAAGAGACACACTAGACTAGTTCTATATTCAGCCAGTCCTCAAGAGGCACACTAGACTAGTTCTCTATTCAGCTAGTCCTCAAGAGACACACTAGACTAGTTCTATATTCAGCCAGTCCTCAAGAGACACACTAGACTAGTTCTCTATTCAGCTAGTCTTCAAGAGAGACACTAGACTAGTTCTATATTAAGCTAGTCCTCAAGAGGCACACTAGACTAGTACTCTATTCAGCTAGTCCTCAAGAGAGACACTAGACTAGTTCTATATTCAGCTAGTCCTCAAGAGACACACTAGACTAGTTCTCTATTCAGCTAGTCTTCAAGAGAGACACTAGACTAGTTCTATATTCAGCCAGTCCTCAAGAGACACTAGACTAGTACTCTATTCAGCTAGTCCTCAAGAGAGACACTAGACTAGTTCTATATTTAGCTAGTCCTCAAGAGGCACACTAGACTAGTTCTATATTCAGCAAGTCCTCAAGAGGCACACTATACTAGTTCTATATTCAGCTAGTTCTCAAGAGACACACTAGATTAGTTCTATATTCCTCTAGTCCTCAAGAGGCACACTATACTAGATCTATATTCAGCTAGTCCTCAAGAGGCACACTAGTCTAGTTCTATATTCAGCTAGTCCTCAAGAGGCACACTATACTAGATCTATATTCAGCTAGTCCTCAAGAGAGACACTAGACTAGTTCTATATTCAGCTAGTCCTCAAGAGGCACACTATACTAGATCTATATTCAGCTAGTCCTCAAGAGAGACACTAGACTAGTTCTATATTCAGCTAGTCCTCAAGAGGCACACTATACTAGTTCTATATTCAGCTAGTTCTTAAGAGACACACTCGATTAGTTCTATATTCCTCTAGTCCTCAAGAGGCACACTAGACTAGTTCTATATTCAGCTAGTCCTCAAGAGACACACTAGTCTAGTTCTATATTCAGCCAATCCTCAAGAGACACTAGACTAGTTCTAAATTCAGCTAGTCCTTAAGAGACACACTAGACTAGTTTTCTATTTAGCTAGTCCTCAAGAGCCACACTAGACTAGTTCTATATTCAGCTAGTCCTCAAGAGGCACACTATACTAGTTCTATATTTAGCTAGTCCTCAAGAAGCACACTAGACTAGTTCTATATTCAGCCAGTCCTCAAGAGACACTAGACTAGTTCTAAATTCAGCTAGTCCTTAAGAGACACACTAGACTAGTTCTATATGCAGCTAGACCTCAAGAGGCACACTATACTAGATCTATATTCAGATAGTCCTCAAGAGGCACAATAGACTATTTCTATATTCCTCTAGTCCTCAAGAGGCACACTAGACTAGTTCTATATGCAGCTAGTCCTTAAGAGGCACACTAGACTAGTTCTATATTCAGATAGTCCTCAAGAGGAACACTATACTAGTTCTATATTTAGCTAGTCCTCAAGAGACACTAGACTAGTTCTAAATTCAGCTAGTCCTTAAGAGACACACTAGATAGTTCTATATTCAGCTAGTCCTCAAGAGACACACTAGACTAGTTCTATATTCAGCCAGTCCTCAAGAGGCACACTAGACTAGTTCTATATTCAGCTAGTCCTCAAGAGACACACTAGACTAGTTCTAAATTCAGCTAGTCCTTAAGAGACACACTAGACTAGTTCTATATGCAGCTAGTCCAAAAGAGGCACACTATACTAGATCTATGTTCAGCTAGTCCTCAAGAGGCACACTAGATTAGTTCTATATTCAGCTAGTCCTCAAGAGACACACTAGACTAGTTCTATATTCAGCCAGTCCTCAAGAGACACTAGACTAGTTCTAAATTCAGCTAGTCCTTAAGAGACACACTTGACTAGTTCTATATTCAGCTAGTCCTCAAGAGACACACTAGACTAGTTCTATATTCCTCTAGTCCTCAAGAGGCACACTAGACTAGTTCTAAATTCAGCTAGTCCTCAAGAGACACACTAGAATAGTTCTATATTCATCTAGTCCTCAAGAGGCACACTATACTAGTTCTATTATTTAGCTAGTCCTCAAGAGACACTAGACTAGTTCTAAATTCAGCTAGTCCTTAAGAGACACACTAGACTAGTTCTATATTCAGCTGGTCCTCAAGAGGCACACTATACAAGATCTATATTCAGCTAGTCCTCAAGAGGCACAATAGACTATTTCTCTATTCCTCTAGTCCTCAAGAGGCACACTAGACTAGTTCTATATTCAGCCAGTCCTCAAGAGACACACTAGACTAGTTTTATATGCATGCTAGTCCTCAAGAGGCACACTATACTAGATCTATGTTCAGCTAGTCCTCAAGAGGCACACTAGACTAGTTCTATATTCAGCTAGTTCTCAAGAGACACACTAGACTAGTTATATATTCCTCTAGTCCTCAAGAGGCACACTAGACTAGTTCTATATTCAGCTAGTCCTCAAGAGACACACTAGACTAGTTCTCTATTCAGCTAGTCCTCAAGAGACACACTAGACTAGTTCTATATTCAGCTTGTCCTCAAGAGGCACACTATACTAGTTCTATATTCAGCCAGTCCTCAAGAGACACTAGACTAGTTCTAAATTCAGCTAGTCTTTAAGAGACACACTACACTAGTTCTATATTCAGCTAGTCCTCAAGAGGCACACTATACTAGTTCTATATTTAGCTAGTCCTCAAGAGACACTAGACTAGTTCTAAATTCAGCTAGTCCTTAAGAGACACACTAGACTAGTTCTATATTCAGCTAGTCCTCAAGAGGCACACTATACTAGATCTATATTCAGCTAGTCCTCAAGAGGCACACTAGACTATTTCTATATTCCTCTAGTCCTCAAGAGGCACACTAGACTAGTTCTATATTCAGCCAGTCCTCAAGAGACACACTAGACTAGTTTTATATTCAGCTAGTCCTCAAGAGACACACTAGTTTGAAAAGTTTCTCCCTCCCAGGTGCGAGGTGTCACTCTCGCAGTAGATTGGACTGTTTATAATGAGGATAAAGGTATTCTATAACACACAAGCGCTATTAATAAACCTGCATATGCGTAAAACCCTAACAGCTAGTAGAGGAAGTGCATCCACATTTGCGTGGAAGAAGGATGGAAAACTACCCTGAATACACCTGGCCGGGATTGAACCCCGATCTTCCCTCGTTCGGAAGTCTGGTCTCTTGCGAGAGTAGTGCCTTAGACCATGCAACCACCGGAGCGGATCACTATCGTAATTTAATTTTGTATAAGCTATACGGGTAGTAAGACACGGTGGGGTAACATTTTGTTCGTTATGATTGATCTTGAGCGGTGTGACCTTGTGAAACAGGTTTCCGAGGTGGTTACCGAGCGACCGGGTATCCCCTATGTTTCTTCCCCTGCTGTTTGTTTTCAGGGAGTGGCTGCTTAGGAAGCATAGGGGTGGGGGAGGGGGGAGGATTATCAATCTAAATTGCGCCCATTACCGTTGAACCCCTATCTTGTCGACTTGGTCAGGGTGTGTTGATTTCCACGGCGGGAGTCATTACTCACAAAAAAAAAAGTTTTATCATTTATTCAGAAAGGTGTAAGGTAAGAAAAGTCGCTAATGTAAAATGTATTATTATTATTATTATTATTATTATTATTATTATTATTAGCACCGCGTCTTAATAACCGTTCGGGTTATACGCACTTACGCTAATGTGTAATGGTAGGGTGATTGTGAGATGAAATGGAGGACCTACAGTTTAACGTGGAATCCGAACCACGGTGGAGGCCTGGCATTCCCCACATTCACAAGATGTCTTGTCAGAGGTGAAGGAAGGGTTTGGTAATCAGATAAATCTGTGCCGGGACCGAGGATTGAACCCCGG
>CABFVX010005671.1:12817-35280 GCA_902151425.1 Timema shepardi | reverse complement strand
ACACTTCCCCTCAACCCTCGCACACTTCCCCTCAACCCTCGCACACTTCCCCTCAACCCTCGCACACTTCCCCTCAACCCTCGCACACTTCCCCTCAACCCTCACACACTTTCCCTCAACCCCCACACACTTCTCCTCAACCCTCGTACACTTCCCCTCAACCCTCGTACACTTCTCCTCAACCCTCGCACACTTCCCCTCAACCCTCGCACACTTTCCCTCAACCCCCGCACACTTCTCCTCAACCCTCGCACACTTCCCCTCAACCCTAGCACACTTCCCCTCAACCCTCGCACACTTCCCCTCAACCCTCGTACACTTCCCCTCAACCTTCGTACACTTCCGCGACGTACGCAAGCATAAACTGAAAGTACAGCTTAATCTTTAGAAATATTAAAACACTTTTTATTTGTTCTAATTAGGACACGGTAATTATATTAAAACTAAAGTGTGATTGAATCTGTGTATTTTATGTTTCCTGACCTTTTTTTTACGGTTTAATATACTTAACCGCAAACCACCAATCTTTGTTGAACAGATATCAATCCACGACACTTCGTTACTTCCTTGTTTGGATGGAGTTAAGCTATATCGAAAAGTTGAGGAAATTTGACTGTACTTATACGAAAGTAAATTTTTAACTTTGATTAATCTCAGCAAGTTCTCAAATAACGTTGAAAATTATCCTTTTATATCTCGTGATGAGTTGATTTAATAGATCCGAAACTTTTGTTTATGTTCTCCGCACTAAAGTGCCAATGCTATTGAACCATCCATTGTGGAATGATCTCTCCTACTGCGTCGCGATCTTCCTCTTCGCTCGAATATGAGAGTCCAAATACCGCGCGCGCTTCGGTTCAGGTCGGTTCATTGAGAGCGGACCTTAGCTGCTGGTCATATTTTGGTCGGATAGTCGAATGTAGTGAAGTAGAGTTGATAAAGGTAGAATTTAGAGGAAATACACCCGCATTCGCGTCGGGAAAGAGTGGCAAACCATTTAGGGAAAATTCACCCGTATTACACCTGACTTAAGATTTGAACTATAACACTAAATCAGAAATTATTGACGCATGTGCACGGTCGTGGTTATTAGTCTAATTAAGTGAAGCTAGCTATTAAGACGAGTTTCAAAATAAAGAGTCTTGTTTATAGAAAACATGTTGTATAAGTTGAACACATGGTGTCGTTTGGAGTGGAAGGGTCGGATCTGTTTGTTATTCACGAGTTGTGACGTTCTAGAGAAGAGACAAACTGTTGATTATGTTGAATGGTAGGAGAATGTATCACATGGTACCTTACCACGGTCTAGAGAAGACACAAACTGTTGATTATGTTGAATGGTAGGAGAATGTATCACATTGTACCTTACCACGGTCTAGAGAAGACACAAACTGTTGATTATGTTGAATGGTAGGAGAATGTATCCGGTTGAGAGAAGGACCCAGTTTATTTCGCGCCCGTGATTCATGCGCGAGGGTTTTTGCCGCTCCCCGCTAGTTTGAGGACGACTCGTCAGACGGCATTGCAAGGTCGCGTGACGTCACGATCGCTCAGGCTGAGGAACTACCAGCGACCGACCAACCATTGACGGAGCGCCTCAGTATCGTCACGACACGTGACGGAGCCGGCTCGTAGGACGGTTGTTTAGAGTTTGTGATATTTGGTGGTGCTTTTTGTGACTCTTCAGTCGAGTTCAAAGTTAAAATGAGCAATCATGTTACTGTTTTGTTGTTTGTTTGTAAGTTAGGGTAGTTTAGTTTTGCACCCTTGTTGAGAGTGCGTGGTCCTGTTGAGTGCGCTGTGTCCTGATAGAAGTGTAAACTCTGTGAGTGGTGACGTGACTCGCGTGTATGAACGTGCCAACTAGCGTCGAGCTGTCGGCGCCATGTTGGAGCGCTCCCAAGGGTCAAAGGGGTCGGGGAGCTGGTTCTCGTCCTTGCGCCGCCCCATCAAGAGTCGGGGGCGGACCAACTCCGTCACTAGCGGCGGCGGCATGCCCTCAGCGTCCGGCCGCCTTCTGGCCAAGTCTGCATGGGACCTCACCTGCTCTCATCTGGTAGCTACACAACACCTCTCTAATTTACAACACCCCGCCAGCTATACAACACACCGCGAGCTTTACATCGGTCCGCCAGCTACGCAACACCCTGTTAGCTTTCTTTTGCAACACCCCGCCAGCTACACAACACCCTGTTAGCTTTCTTTGCAACACCCCGCCAGCTACACAACACCCTGTTAGCTTTCTTTACAACACCCCGCCAGCTACACAACACCCTGTTAACTTTACAACACCCCTCTATTTATATTATGATACCCTCCAACGGTACAACTCCCCTCTAGATGTATAATAGCACGCCCTCCTTACACATATATTAAATCAAATAATGAAGTGATTATTTATTATGAGTGGGTATAACATTATGGGATAATTACCGCTTTATAAACTTAAATCTTCCACGTGTCTGTTGAGATTGGCTAGCTTCACATTGGCCTTCAGGCTTGGATTGATTCGGGTCCGGTTAGAACAACTCATTGCTCCAAGAAATCCCGACAATCTAGGTTAGATCGAACTGCGTCCATAAACTCCTGCCATAGAAGAAGTTTAGTAGTCCTACGTTGTGGATCCACTCAGCTCCTCTGGCAAGTGCTTGAATGTCTTAACGGCTTGAGTTTCATTTGGTTGAACGTTTAGTTTTCAAACAGTCCAAATTCATTGAATGCGTTTAGACTGGACGTGTTAACGCTTTGCCGAAAACAGATAAAAACAACCAAATCTGTTTGAGTGTAATACGATTGGTTGACGAATTTTATCTATTGATGAGTTTAGTTTGTTTTGTTTGGATTTGTATTTTGCGTATGCGTCTTAATCTCCATCCGGGCTAGCCTCATAATATAAACACTAATAAGATTGGTATTAGAAAGCTAGAATGTATAAGAAATGTACACGCATTTCCGTTGCGGGTATGACCGGTTGGTATTCGAACCCACTCCCCATCACTGTCAAACCAAACATGACTTTACTAATGTATTTTTATTCCGGCTACATTTCTTTAGTTTTGAACAACTGTAATCTTACCCTGGTGTCCACCATCCGGGAAACTCGGGGAAAACTGGAATTAGCCGGGAAGTTGGTAATTTACAACAAAATACCCGAGAAAATGTTGTTTTAATCAAAATATGAAATATACTAATCATTAAATCAGTAAATTACATCAGTTGTTGAATATCTATCATGAACACACCGGTATTAGATGACAATCTTTTTTTAAAATCCAAATACATTTGTTTTCATTTAATTCTGGGACATTATATTATATTTGTTAATTACAGTTATAACCAAACCCTTCCTTCACCTCTGACAAGACATTTTGTGAATGTGGGGAATGACAGCCCACCACCGTGGTTCGGATTCCACGTTAAACTGTAGGTCCTCCATTTCATCTCACAATCACCCTACCTTTACACATTAGCGTAAGTGCGTATAACCCGAACGGGTGGTAAGACGCGGTGCTAATAATAATAATAGTTACAGTTATAGCCGAATCTAAATATCATATTCATTGAATTGAAAAATGACTCCTAGACACGAGACTCGAACCCGGGACCCTTGTCTTAGTATGCCAATGTTCTAACCACTGAGCTATCCAGGAATTGGTCAATCTTCACTCAATTGTAGCTGATGATTTCCACAAGTCCATCACAGACTCTGCTTTAAAATATGAGTAAAGGATGGCCCTGGGCACTGGATGACTTCTGGGTAGCTCAATTGTTAGAGTATTGGGGTACTAAGCCAAAGGTCCCGGGTTCGATCCCCGTGTCCAGGTGTCATTTTTCAATTTAAAAAGGCCTTGCACTAATTTTACTATAAAACTTAATTGTTATTTATAAACTTTAATGTGACTTTGATGATGTAATCGTATCGGTTGATATTGTGTATCCCAACACTTCACAATAGACTGTCTTTGTTTAGTCAGCAAACAAACATAGCACGCGTCTCGAGTGTGGGTAAGTACGTGTACTTGAACTGACTCAAGTATTCGAGACTCCGGTGCTTTTATTGAGGTGGTGCTTGAAACAAGGCTCAGAACAGTGGTAGTAAGTGAGAATAGACCTAGCAGATATGGGGGGGTGGGGTGCTTGAAACAAGGCTCAGAACAGTGGTAGGGGTAGTAAGTGAGAATAGACCTAGTAGATATGGGGGTGGTGCTTGAAACAAGGCTCAGAACAGTGGTAGTAAGTGAGAATAGACCTAGCAGATATGGGGGTGGTGCTTGAAACAAGGCTCAGAACAGTGGAAGGGTGCAGATGTATCTGTTGCACAAGCCACAAGTAAAAATACAATAATTCTTAGTGATGTTTTGTTTACGGTTTAATGATTAGTAAGAAAATATAATATTGCCAACTCAAACAAAGCCATTATAAAACGTGTCGGATTATTTCTATCAGAATACCAAGTATCGACTTACAGTTCCATCTAAGGGCGTATAAAGCTGCGACGCAACCAGGTGAACTAGTGCCACGATTTACAGGTGTGTACAGTCCCATTTCCATAGTAAGAACCTTATCTGACAGCTCGACAATAACACATTCAAATGTTATTAAGGTTGTATTTACTAATAGTACCTTCTCGGTTCACCAAATCCACTTTTTACTTTTATCAGGATTAATAGCACTTTTACCAATGACACATCGGTGGACACGCGTCCAATGGCGTCATCCTCGCATTGCGCTCTATTGCTCGTGGCTGTAGGTCGAGGTTTGGATCTTGAAAAGATGCACAGTGTGGGGTTTTCTACATGTGATTTTCCCATCATATCACTCCGCTAAGTGGGGTATCCATACCCCTTAGATTAAGTAATTAATAACAATAGTGTTGAATAATGAATATAATACATTTAAAAAAATTGCAATCATTTTTCTCACATTCCTTCATGTTGTTCCACTCGAATTAATACATTAAACTGTATTATAATTATTGCTATATTAATACTAGATTGTTGATGTTTCTTGTAGTTACTAGAGTTAATGTTCAGAAAACCTCGCTTTCAACATGAGCTTGTAAAGTTGATAAATATCTCTGCTTGGGGATGGTTGGAACCAGGGAACTTCGGGGAAAACCGGTAGGGTCTCACTGTCGGGGAATGCAGTAAAAACAAAGTAATCGGGAAATTTTGATAGTCTACTCTTCTAGAAACCTTCCACTTCGCTCATTTAAACACTAAATCAAACTGGAGAGTTTTTATCTGTCGATGTCAAAGTGCATTTCCTGGATATTGCGTTCTAACATGAGTTGGATGTTCATGGTTTGTTTTTTACACCACATTTACACAAATACAAATAATACCAAAAATAATTCAAACTGTAAAAAAATAACCCGTACCTAGATGTTTAGTGGCCGCTAGCATGATTTGAAAAAAAAATGTGAGCAATGTAAAAGATGGAAGAAAAAATAATCACTGAGGAAAACTTAAAGTGTAAATCCGGGAAAATGATCATCTTTAAAAGTTATAAAAGTAATGGTATTTCTATAATATAGGCTAAGTTTGTATCCTCTTTGTGGGTTTGTGCTAGCTCATGTTCTCGTAGATAGATAGCTTTCAACATGTACTAATGTTTGTCAAGTTGGTGGTCACTGTTCGGTCTCTCTTTGGGACGTTGTGGGAGTCTCGCAGGTCTATCCCAGAGTCCCCAAACTTCCCGGATGAAAGGATGGACGGACGTGCAAACTACCGGAAATGATCCTTGTTATTTATCAGGCCTCTTTCAGGCGAGCGCGAGAGCTGGCAAGAAAACACAGCTGCTTGTCGGTACTCTACGTTGCTTGAACCAGAAGAGGCTGTCATTTTATCTCTCGCTGTTCAAATTAAAAAGGAAAGAGAAAATTGTGAGTGCATCCTCATAATTTCAAAGATGTAACATAGCTGTTTGATAGGCGTACACTGTTTTATGAACTGGCAGAATCTGTCTAACATTTTTAATTGTTCTCTCCGCAAGAGATACCAACATTTCCAACTAACCTGAAGCTTATTTCGTTCTTTTACTAATCATTGCAACTGGTGTCCCACAATAGTGGTGTTGATCTAGTTCCTTCAATAAATGGTGGCGCATTGAAGACTGCCACGTTCTTCCTCCGTCTCTTGCACAGTATTTCCGTACCGAGCTTCAGGGTTCTTAACCTTGTTGCAGCACCCTATCTTGGCCTTTCTGCTGTGGTCCTCTTCCAGACATGTAAAACAGGAGCGTTGTGCCGGCAGATATGTGGCAGTCGCAACCCCTCTCCTCGTGATTGACCAAGTTTGTTGAAACTGAGCCATGTTAGGGCTTTAGCTGGAAAGGATTATTTTCTTCTTGGGGTCTGACATTCACACGCTCTACTTGTTCCTAGATTTGTGTCATTCCGGTCTAGTAGGGATGGGAATCGGACGTAGATGTTTTGCCAACATGATGAAGATTCAATAATCGATGTTTATTGGTTGATCATTTTCACCATTCAGGTGTTTTGAACAAATAAGCCTAGTCTAATATAAATTTATATATGATTAATATTAATGCATACTCAGTTAGTGACTTCTTCTTTGGTGGCCGCATGGATTAAGGCGTCACATTTGCAACATACTAAACTGACAATGACATCCGAGATCCAATTCGAGCCTTGTATACTTGAGGTATGTTTTCCTTAATGTTTTTTCCACTGTATTTTTATGCAAATGTGGGTACACTTTCTCTAGATTAAACCATGGTCGTCCCTAACTCATTAGCGTAATTAGTGCATATGCGTTCAACCCGAACAGGTAGTAAGACGCGGTGCAAGTTAGCGACGGTTAGTGATTACTCCAATCATTGAACAGAAAACTGTTATTTTAATTCACGTGTCACAAGCTGATAAAGGATGCTTTCCCACAAGATCGATCCTGGTCAGTAAATATAGTTCAACTAGTGTTTCCAAGATGAACAAAGTCGCAGGTCCCGGGATCAATTCCCTTATCTAGGTTATTTTATCATTCATTTAAAAGGAAAACTATGGAATACTATGTATATTTTACAGGTAGTAATTTTTATGGTGTGTATTTTTGAATTTTATGAATACGATTAGTTTGAAATTATTTTAAATGTTTTTTTATTAATTTGCTAATAATGTATTTCAGTTAGCATGAAAAATAAGGGTCATCTATGTTTCTGTGTTATAACAATGATGTTACAGAATTAATGTAAACATTAATGTTGAATATCTCGTTGGTTGATTGATGGATTGATATTAGGCTCTGAGACTTGAGTGAGGCGCCCGACTGGTTGTCTGTTTTGAGTGATGCAGTCCCTGGCACGCCCCAAGGGCACACCCAGGAGGGAGTGGGAGACAAGGGGGGAACCACTTTGACCCTACGACCGCAAATAATTTTAATTAAAAGTACAGTCCAGTTTTCGTTAATAGGTTCTTTTAGAAAATATTAATATACTTTGTGCATCCAAAATTGATAACATTTGACATTATTAATGTTATTCTAAACGTGCTAATATATATCAGAAGTGACGTTTCTACATCACTTGACTTGACTTATGAATACTGGAAAGGAAACTTAAGCTAGTTACTTTTATAAATATCAAAGAAGGCCCTTCTTTTGATAATTGGACTGTAGAACTATGATATGGAGTACCTAAGATGTGTAAAATGCGTCGAGGCTAAATTTTAGCAGCAGGCTTTACAACTTTATTTCCAAAAGGTATCTAATCAAGCACATTAAAAGTTTCGTTCAATCGGATAAAAGTATCGAAATGATAGCGTCTATTTATTGTACACCCCACAAAACTAAATTTGGGTGTGCCACTGTCAGGTATATATAACTACATAGCGTCATCCTGCAAGCGAGCTATACCGTTCCAGCGACCGCAGCATGTTGGCGAAGACATGCCAACATTTGTGGTTAGAGGGTGCCATGTGGTCAGCACGACGAGACCTCATGCCGTTAATCTCAGTTTTATAGACCGGAGCCGCTACTTCTTTATATTCAAGTAGCTCCTCATTTATTCTCACGAGGCCGAGTTGGCCACTCAAGAGGAAAATACTGTAAGCGCCGGGGATCGAACCCGGGACCTCTGGATTATAGCCAGGAACTCTGACCACTCAACCACAGTGGAGGTGTATGACATTGCAAAAGTAGGCCTATTATTTATTATTAGACTAAAGTAAAACGCTACCAGTATTTTCAAATGACTCCATCTTCTAAGCTATGCCATAGTGTAACCGGTCAAGGTAAGCTTTCATGGTGGAGTGTATGTAGTAGCACGCAGCCTATCAAGGCCTACATCAACATTGTTAATAAACATTAACCGCTTCGGTGGATGCATGGTCTAAAGCGTCACTTTATGCTGCTATTGACGAGCGGATTGGGGCTCGAATCCCGGTTGGGTGTACAGAGGCTGGGTTTTTCTATATCGTTTCACACACTCCCTCCCTACATCTAAATGCGGGTACATTCCTATTAGATTCAACCTTACTAATGCCTAACACACTAGTGTGATTAGTACATAGGCGTATAACCCGATTGTTGAACTCGTGGCTTGACGTATGAACATGTGAATGTTGATCAAGCACTTTTCATATAATGTCCCCGTGAAAACAATTGGGATGTACCTGAATTTCTATTTGGCTGTTTTTCTTATGCACTTTTCACGTGCAAAACCCTCTTCATGTTATACTCCATTCACGGTGGGAATTACTCTCTGAAAGGTCTTTTTTTCCTACCAATATCCTACTATATAGTAGATTTCTGGTAGGGAAAAAGGCCTTTCAGAAAACAATTCCTACGCTGAACAGACTTGACAAAGTATTGTTCACTCGGTGGATTTGGCCCGTCTGCGGACCACAGTCTGAGAACTACTGCTGTCAATACAACTTGCGACAAAGCACGGTCTTTTCTGCACAGGAGTGCCAGGATGAGGGCGGTAATTAGGTTCATGACGTCATTTCCGCAAAGGTACTTACAACGCTGGTGCGACTCATCGCAAACATCTTGTCGGTCTCTCGCCGCCATGTTTGTTCGACACACACGGTGTCCTTGTTGATAGCGTTACACGCGTGTTCAGGACAGTCGGTAGACAAATCAAACTTAATTCTTAATTGAGAAATTTAACAAAACGTTACTGAGATATTTAGTAAATAAATGTTACGGTGCACTTTCTTCCTTGTTTATCTTAAAACAAGATAGACATTTACAAAAACTCGTAAGATTTGTGAAACGAAACAATAGGTCTGTCTATACATTGTTTTACTCTTCGACATTAAGAACTATAAACACTGTTATAGAAAAATTGAGAAAAAAGAAACATATTTGTCCACCAGAGCATAAGAATCGAATTCATATTCAACGATCTGAAATAAAAAGTATATATTTGCTTATAGATCAGAAATTAATGGTTTTATAAAAAAATATTTCAAATCAATTTTTTTTAGCTTTAATATAACTACAAGTTTACAATGGTAAGTAATTTCGTATCTCAAATAGTTGCGAAGAAATTATGGGAATTGGAAAATTACCCCCATGTTAAGTACCCTCAGTCATTTTCATGAGAAAGTGAGGATTGCCATCTTGTTTATAGTAATAAATAGATATAAAATCTAGTAAAAATAATTACACAACAAATTTCGAGAAACTATTTCTTTTTCTCTTTTTTTGCACTTAAGTGAACTACCCTTAAATTTAGGGTTTGTAATCTAAGACCCCTTATGGACCTTATGAACACCCATGATACCCAGTTTTATATGGACCCTATGAACACCCCAGATACCCAGTTTTATATGGACCCTATGAACACCCTAGATACCCAGTTTTATATGGACCTTATGAACACCCCAGATACCCAGTTTTATATGGACCCTATGAACACCCCAGATACCCAGTTTTATATGGACCCTATGAACACCCCAGATACCCAGTTTTATATGGACCTTACCCGCCTCGGTGGCGTAGTTGGCTAACGCGCTTGTCGTGTTGAGCTCGACTGCTGAGGGCGGGGAGATCGAGGTTCGAATCTCGGTCGGGTGAACTGGGGGTGGTTTTTCCTGAATGGTTTCCCACTCTCCCTCCACGCAAATGCGGGTTCACTTCCTCTAATTCAACCTTCCCAATTCCTAATCCATTAGAGTAATTAGTACTTAAAGCGTATAACCCGAACGGGTAGTAAGACGCGGTGCTAAATAAATATTATATGGACCTTATGAACACCCCAGATACCAAGTTTTATATGGACCTTATGAACACCCCAGATACCAAGTTTTATATGGACCCTATGAACACCCCAGATACCAAGTTTTATATGGACCCTATGAACACCCCAGATACCCAGTTTTATATGGACCCTATGAACACCCCAGATACCAAGTTTTATATGGACCTTATGAAAACCACTTGTTTGGTTTCAGGGGGTTATCAAACGTCGTCATTTTTCAAAATCTCAAGTTTGATTTTTTTTTTCAATACTTTCTCTCAGAGGTGTCTAAAGAAAGTAAAAATAGTTATAACATATTAAGACATGAAAAACATTGACAAGACAAAATACAAATATGATAAATGAAAATTATTAGCTTTACAATAATTATTAAGACTCGAAATTAAGAAAAACATAATTACAACATGTTAAAATACATCTAAATTAATTAGTTTGGAAATGTTAATATTAATAATAACCTATTAGATTAATAAAATGTGAGACTAAAATGTATACAATTTTGAACGGTTTATATCAATTCGAAGTTTTTTAATAATAAGCAGATAACTAGTTAAGTATATAGTTATTATGTGTATAATTGAAATTAAAGGTTATGAAATTATTAAAAATTATTTTTCCTTTACAGAGTTTTGATCCCTTGTTCCTTGATTATTTTCTTCTGGTTTAGATTCTTGCCAGCATCATCCTACTTAAGATAATATACTGAATATAGGTGATCTTTGAGTTGAGGGCTCTTCTTTGAACCTTAAAATTAGCATCCCTATTTTCTTACGATTAGTCTTTTTTTTCCTACCAAAAGTTATTTCTTTTAAAGTAGGAGGCCGTTCAGAAGACTATTCCTAAGTAAATTGAGTTAAACCGTGTTTGTTTCTACTATTGTGTAGCCCCGTTGAGGGTTCTGTACGTTTACCGAAAAACCAGAGCAGAACTGAAATGTAATCACGTGACTATCTCACCACACAAGAGGTCGGTGTGAATAATTTTGTTGGTTCCTTTGCGCCAGTTGAAACAATCTCACCTTTGTCTTCACTGTCCTATTAAATCTGCATAAGAGAAGCAATCAAATGTAAAACTCGACCTACTCGCTTAGTACGCATGCGCTCACAAAGCAACATACAATCAGACACCTGCGCTTACTGTGTGTGCGAGGAGATCTAAAATAACTCGCTATATTGAACATGGGTTTGTCGTTCTTATTCTTTTTAAATTTGTTTTACGGGACATTTATCTGAAAACATTAACTTTGATAGCCTATTAATCTTATTTTTTCGCCACCGCCTCTTACTATCCGTTAGTGATACTATGTGCTAATTAATTTAATGTGTTAGGGATTAGAAAGGTTGAATTCAGAAGAAGTGTATCCGAATTTTCATGGGATAGTGGAAAACCATTTAGGGAAAAAACCTCAGCACGCCCGACCGGGATCAAACTCCCATCTCCCCGTCATCGACAGTTTAGTCTCTTGCGAGGGTGACGCCTTAAACTGTGTGGCCACCAAAGTGGGTGTTTTAATCTAAAGAGATGTTTATCCACAAGTAATTAAAATATGTCTGTAATCAGCTGTTTCTAGTTTGTGTTGCAAAGCATCATGGGTCAACCGACATACATTTCTGCTAGCGTGTGACCCGCTCTCGGTGGCGTAGTTGGCTAACGCGCTAGTCGTGTTGAGCTAGACTGCTGAGGACGGGGAGATCGAGGTTCGAATCTCGGTCGGGTAAATTGGGGAGGGGGTGTTCCTAAATGGTTTTCCACTCTCCCTCTACGCAAATGCGGGTTCACTTCCCCTAATTTAACCTTCCCATTTTCCTATTCCATTAGCGTAATTAGTACTTAAAGCGTATAACCCGAACGGGTAGTAAGACGCGGTGCTAAATAATAATAATAATAATAATAACGTGTGAATTGTTACACTTTTAAGCCGATTTTCTATTTTCTGCGGACGTGCAAATAAAGCTTAAGTCTGCCATTTGTAGGCGTGAATGGAGCGTAGGCCTACAGACTTAAGCTAGATTTACACTACAAGTGAATTCATGATTCGTGGTTTGCAATTCACGAATAGTGTGAATGCATAAATTCATCTTTTTAATGTTTGTGATACATAATTCGTTATTCGCTCGAGTGATTGTCCAGGGACTATGCGTGTAGGATTGTGATTGGTTGAGTGCGCCGAGGGGTCGAGGGGTTTGCAAGTCGTAGTCGGGGAGTTTTGAGTACGCGCTATCGATTTAATTTAAGATAAGTCATAAGTGTTTGTGGGATCTGACGGACATAGACAAGAAAAAGAATAACAGTAAGTTTGATTGCTATTCTCTGTTGGGTGTTAAATACAAATGTTCGCTGGAAGATTTAAAACGGAAGTGGATGAACTTGCAACAATAATAATAATAATAATAATAATATTTAGCACCACGTCTTACTACCCGTTCGGGTTATACGCTTTAAGTACTAATTACTCTAATGGATTAGGAATTGGGGAGGTTTAATTAGAGGAAGTGAACCCGCATTTGCGTGGAGGGAGAGTGGAAAACCCTTTAGGAAAAAACTTGCAACACACATTCAGAAACTTGCGTTGCCAAATGAACAAGTTTGATAAAAATGGCACTTACAGTGGGGACGCGGCAGTTTGCCTGAAAGTCGGTTGGCATACACTTCAGGTCTACTGACGGGTACCCCTTGAAGTGACCACACTATCGTTGCTACTCGTGATCAACTGACCTTTTGGGTTTCTGACGTGCGCCGGCCCCACGAACCGCCACGCGACGATTAACAAATTACGAATCAGCGCATGGTGTAGTCTGGCAAAAAGACCAAAGGGTGAATTGTTCACGAATCATGCGTATAAAACCACTCATAGTGTGAATCAAACTTTAGAGAATGGAATACCATCTTGTAAAAGTCGTCGCGCGACATGCTAACCAAATGTTTGTTGAAACTGTGGTACTTCTTGGTGTTTCCAGGCGAATACTAAAGTAGAACCATTGTACGTTGATGAAGGTGGTCCGTGTGAAGTGCTCTTCACCCGCTGATAGCATTCTCGCGTCCAGCCTATATAACCTTCTTTGTTATCGTGTTGCGCGCGACAAACGTGCCATTTCCTGCCTTCACCACCATCTACAGCTCAGCTTGCACTCTTGGGCTCGGCTCGACCTCGTTCTATTCATCTGAGCTGCGAACAATTCAAATGTCATGTTTATTTACCTTTTTCTACACTCATTTGCCATTTCTAGCGTTTACCGTTAGTGCAAAGCAGTTTTCTCATTGTTGTAAATATGTTTTAAAATCATTTAAAAACTGGGTCGGGAGATATTTTCTTTCCGTTTGTCTGAAACAAAACATTGCGCCGTTACTTATGTTTTAGAACTATATTATTCGAACTTTGATTTATTTTTCACGTAGAATTTATTTTTTAAATGTAATTGATCTACAGATATATTCACCACTGTGGTGCATCTTAACTTACACACTCGCTCAGTGTGTTATCAAGCTTTCCATCTGAAACATAGTTACTGTTTTGAAATGAAGTGCCGTGAAGATAGCCTCAGGCCAGAGAACAAACTGTAGTGGTACACGAGTCAGCGGGCAATTAGCCCTTTAGCCCTTAACCCCTTAACAAGGATCTGCACCTCCCAATTTGAAAATGTCTACTTTAGAAACTATTTGATGGATGAACTGCATCTATTTCTGGCTTATTGCTAGGCCACTTATCTTAGTCTGGAAATAGATTATCCGAACAAATGTTGTTTTGATTTTTTTTAGCTCTAAATAATGAAAAATTTAAAAATAACCACGTGGCATGTTTTCATATTTACTTTCGAACAAACAATTTTATTATTTATAATTTTTATTTGATGGAATAACATTAACAAAATTATCTTAAACAGCTCTGCGTTTAATTTGCTGGTGGAATGAGAGATGGCAGCACAAGTCAACAATTGGGTCAACCGTTTGTCAGATTTTCTGAACTACTATTACTGTAATACATGTTTATAGTTTATTGTATTCAGACCAACCATTTCATTAAATATAAATGTTGAGAATATATATTTTCAAACTCACTATCGTGGTCACTACAGATGGACATACTGTAAGTGAAACGTTAACAACTTAGTACTAAACTGACCCGACCACAAGCTGGAAACTGTTGATGATGAAATTAGCTCTCTTACTGATGTGGAAATCTTAACCTTCAAACATTTGTATGGAAACTACTCTTCCGTGTGAAAGCCTATTTTATTGTCCTGGCAGTATTTTAATTGCTTGGATATGTTATATTGAACTTTTATTTAGCCCCATTAACAAAAAAAAAGTGGATTGTTAGTATGTATCTTTGACTTTCAGAGGGTGTATAAGTCAAAATAAATTGAAATTGTTTAAAAAATTAACATACAAATACCAGGATTTTCGGAAGCTAATTTTGGTCGTTTCGCAAGAATGACTGATTCATGAACCTAAAATTCCAAAGCACATCCCAACATTTACTTAAATGGAGCATTTCGATCGTCCATAAATACTGTTTTAAATATAGATTTTGGTCAAAATAAATCAAATATTGCTTCAGAACAGAAAGTTTAATTTTCTTCACGTGCTGATATCATTTCTTGATTAGGCCTATCTGTCAAGGATGCCCTGGAATTTAATGACAACCTTGTCTAGTCCTTTAATAAGTTTCTCATCTAATGTCCACCAGGTGAAGAAAATTAAACTACGTTTGTATGGGAGCAATATTTTATCTTTGTCAAAAATAACATTTTGCTATAAAACCGTCCTTTTAGCCGTCCCCTCATCCCCACCTTGTGTGTTTGGGGATGTATAAGTTCTTCATTATGTAACTTCCTCCGGGTTGTTCAGTGTTCATCCCTCTTAAGTCTTGGTTATGTTTCTTAGGGGAAAGCACTTGAACAAGAATTGCTCAAAACACAATACTGTTGGAACATGAATTAGGGTGACCTTGTGGTCTAGGGGTAAGGTGTCGAACTTCTGTGCTGTGGTCCGGGGTTCAATCCCAGGTTCCGGCACAGTTGATTACCAAACCCTTCCTTCACCTCTGACAAGACATCTTGTGAATGTGGGGAGTGCCAGGCCTCCACCGTGGTTCGGATTCCACGTTAAACTGTAGGTCCTTCATTTCATCTCACATTCACCCTACCATTACACATTAGCGTAAGTGCGTATAACCCGAACGGTTAGTAAGACGCGGTGCTAATAATAATAATAATAATAATAATAATAATATAGTTATGTTACAATAAACGTTTTTGTTGAAATTAGTCAACTAAAACACGGATGTGAACAAAAAGTGAGTATATCCGTGTCATGATATGAATCCTTATCCAAATCAATAATTTAATCAAAACCTTGATCTCCCCGTCATCGGCAGTCCAGTCTACCGCAAGAGCGTTGTGTTAGACCACGCGACCACTGAGGCGGGTGTGATGGGTAGCTAGTATCTTACAAAATAAATATGACAGTGTAATTTAATACGACCGTGACTGTAGGAACATTCAGGACTTGTTAGGCTGGGAATCGTAGCTGTGAATTAGCAAAGTACAATCTCACGGAGGTCACCAAATATTCTCACAATTGTGCTGGCTGGCATTGTATTCATACGCCACTGTTCACAGGCTCATCGGAGCTGCGTGGCCATACAAACAATTCTCTCTAATGAGAACAGTTTGATGTTTGCAAACATTATACCGCCGAGACGACAGGAGGTACTTCTAAGACTACAGATAGTCGTTACCAGCCCTTCTTCCATATAGTATACATATATTTTATATTAGGTTTATTTGGTTTGGTAACACTTGTTTCGGGAGGATTCCAATACTAAGATAGCAACAACAAAAAACAATATATTTTGCGCCTAAAATTTATAATATTTTATTATTGTTATGTTATAGGTATTGATAATATCTATCAAAGTGACAGCGGCAGATCAAATGACTTGATGTATGAATACATGAAAGGAGATAACTAGCTTTTCTAGAAGTCCTCTGGGTGACCTGGCGGTCTAGGGGTAAGGTGTCAGACTTATATGCTGGCGGCCGGGGTTCAATCCTCGGTCCCGGCACAGATTTATCTGTCACAATCACCCTACCATTACACATTAGCGTAAGTGCGTGTAACCCGAACGGGTAGTAAGACGCGGTGCTAATAATAATAATAATAGAAGTCCTCTGAAAATTGGGCTGTACCCGCAATTATATCGATATGTTGGCTACATCCAGAACGGTTGTAAAAATATACGAGACATACATTTAGAAATGTGACCTCTTATTTCCAACTTGTTAATGAGTCCACTCGTTGCTCGACCATGACAACCACATTGTCCTCTTTCCCTCTCACACTGAAGAATATCTTGTTTCAATCTTATATTCACTCTGTTCTGCTTTACGCTGCTCCCATCTGGAGTCACGCCCCCCTCTGTCATATCGTCTTCTTCCGCCTGGGTCTTTGTGTTCCCCCCGGGGGGCGGGGGGGCTGAGCTCCCCTACCGTCAGGTTCGCCACTTGCTCCGACAGCCACCAAGTGTTTGTTGGTTGTTTATCCTGCAATAAAGCGATCGTCCCAATTATAGCATAGTTTCATTTATTCATCTATCCTCGCGTGTTTCCCATGTATTAACAGCTACTTCTCGGTGATCTTGTGTTGAGTGCTAACTAGCCTCAGGACCCGATATTAGTGGGTTCAAAACCAACCGGGTTCGACCTATTTTTCTTGAGCGATAAAGATCCGTAGCACAACTTCCTTCGGATGAGAAGTAAGGTCGTCGGTCCTGTGTCGATTGTGGTCCCGGGAGGTATCTGAAAATACCTTTCTCGGCCAAATTTGTATGCCCTTTCGCTCTCGCTCATAGAAATTCTCGTGTGCTGATACAATCAGCCGGTTGAGGAAGTGCCCGTCAAAACCTCAATTAAATAATACAACTTACAGTCTATGATTTGTGTTGTTCTGTTGCCGAGGGAAATTTATACTAAGCTGAGAGTGACGTCATACAAGTTTCTTTGTTTACCTTGACTGACCACGCGTATGAAAGTTAGCCAGAACCACATTCCAATGAAGAGCTACTGTCGCTATTCTCACAACACATCCGGCACCAACCAGTGACGTGTCATGTATGACCTGCGCCGCATTTTATAAACATTTTTATTTTTACCTGCATAGGTTTTCACCTATTTTCATAAAATTAAGTTAGCTAATAATTACGAAGAATAAAGTTTTAAGTTGGCCAATAATTACGAACTATGTTTGTTGTTCACTAAGTTGTTGTATATAATATTGTTTATCTTGTACCTAATGTTGGAAACAATAACTACAGTAGCTCCATGGCTTCCTTGGTGCTGACTGACAGCTCTGAAAAGTTACCAGACCAAATTATGTATCCCTACGCCGAACCATATGATCTGCAAAAACATGTGTTTAGCAGCTGTCACTTCTGACAGTCAAAATTTAGGTATATACCTAAATGTTGACTGTCATAAGCCAGCTGTGAGCTGTCAGTTGGCACCAAAGAAGCCATGGGGCTACTGTACAGCGTCACACGCGCAACGGCTGTGAAAGAAATGCCTAGTTTTACCATGAAAACAAAGTAGTGGTGGCAAGGAAAATATACTTTATGATTATTATTTACTTTAGTCAGTGTTACTCTCTCACTCGCTCACATACTTACACACTCACGCTCTCTTTCTATAAATATATTGTGGATCTTTTCGAACTAGTAAACTATACTTTACATCCCTTTATTTTATAACCTCTTTCATTGTTCAAAGTTTTTAATGTGTTTCAATGTCATTTAATTTCTTTTTTTTAATGAATTGAACTATCACATTTTTACTATATATTTTAATTAGATATTTAATACCATATAGTGAAAAATTAATCATTGTTGTAAACTTAATCCTATCAATTTACTTAATAATTATTTTTAAACATTTGTCAATTTACATTTCAGTTACATTATAAACCTAACCTCTCTTTCATTCACTTGATTTTTATAACCTCTCAAATTTTAATTGAATAAGTTATTTTACTGTATCAATATCATTTTATAACCTGTTATATAATATTTTGTAGAATCCATATTAATATAATTAAAAATTGTTTTCTAACATAGTAAATTATAAGAATAAACGTCCCAAGTCTGATATTATATTTAAATTACGCTCCTTTTACTATAATTAGGTTTTTTATAATGTTATCTAACATTTTCTAATTTGCATTTTGCCGACCGCGGGGCAGTTGCAGACGACCTTGTGCAGCTGGAATTTGCCGACACTTGGTGTGGTTATTCCTCAGAGGCTCGGCCAGGTGTGCTAGTGACGTCAGCACTGGCGATGTGTTGCGTCATCAAACAGTCCTTCGCGTCCAACAAACAGCCCGCGTACTTTGGGGGGTCACGGATTGAGATGAGAAATTTAAAAAAAATCTTTTGTGAAACATTTTTCTTGAAATTTCTCCTGAAACGTTTTGACTTTGGGAAATTTTCAACATTTTCCGGGAGGAAAANNNNGGGGGGGGGAGAATTCAGCGATAGAAGGAATGCAATCTAGCGAGTCCCATTTACTCGCTCCGGTGGCCGCAGGGTCTAACGCGCTACTCTCGCAGTAAACTAGATGGCCGTTGACGGGGCGATCGAGGTTCGAATCTTGGACGGGTGTACTGAGGGTGTTTTTTCCAAAATTATTTTCCACTCCCCCTCCACGCTATTGCGGGCACACTTCCTCTAAATTTCCTGTATCGTACATCCGATTCGGCGTGTATTAAAACAATCTCTCTACGGAAATTTGCTGCCCCCATAAAGTGTCCGCCCTGGTCCCGGACCCATGTGGCCCCGTGTTTTGTATAGGCGGTGGGGAGGGGTAACTCTTGTCCAAGCTCCTTGACGGGATGCCAAGGACAGACACAAAGTCGCTCTTGAAACAACCCTCTTCCTGTAGTCCACGATTTACAAGAGAGTTTACTTGTAACTTGTAAATGTATCAAACATAATGTTCTAATTTATTACAAGTAAACTTGTGATCACAATTTACAAGTAAATGTATAGTAGTTTATCAAATAGTTTTACAAGTCTCAGAACAGGTAAAATACTTAGAACGTGCATTCTTAATGTCGTTTTTTTTTACATAACTACTCCAGTATGTTACTTTTAATTAGTAAATCACCCTGGCAATTATTTTAAGTAACACAACTATTAAATTTACAACTAATGATGGTATAGACAAGGGGATTGCTGAGGCTATAGGAGACGGTCACGCATAAACTGTTCCGAAATGAATTATTTGAAATTGACAAATTATTGTTATTGTAAAAAATAAAAATGTCCCTTAATTAAAGAAAAACAATTATGTATTTAACTACAGTAACGTTGAATTTAGAGATAATTACCTCGCTCCATAGTTTTATTTTCTAACTATTGTTTAGAAAGCTACAAATAACATGTTTTTACGTTTATTAATTTTTTGAAAAAACCGACAACTTATTTAATTACAACTGTTACAAAGTCAATTTAAAACGGGCTGCTACTTTTAATGGCTGTACCATATTAAAATGGTTTAAGGCGTTATTCTCGCAATGGACTAGACTGCCGATGAAGCGGAGATCAGGGTTCGAATGCTGATCGGGTGTATTTAGGGTGGTTTCTACTAAATTATTTTCGACTCTCCATCCTTCCTTTACCCACAACCATAACCATTCCTAACACATTAGCATAATTAGTATATAAGCGTATAACCCGAACGGGTAGTAAGACACGGTCCTAAATAAAATGAGAACTCAACTGGATGTATTAATATTTCACTCGTGTATATTTAGAGAAGTAAAACATTCGCTTGTAACTTGTAACTTGTAACTTGTAACTTGTAACTTGTAGCTGTATGTAACAAGTGAAGGTGGGAGAAGGATGCGTACTGTAGTCGATGTGGCGGAACACGAGGAACTAGGTCACTAGGCTCGAGTTGCACTACTTAGGCGATTGTGTTGGATGTTGTTCTAGGTGTGTGAACTACTATGGTACAGACCTCGTGCATTCAGGTTTGTTGATATTCCCCTCTACCTCCGGACAGGTACAGACCTCGTGCATTCAGGTTTGTTGATATTCCTCTCTACCTCCGGACAGGTACAGCCTCGTCCCTGCCCTCTAAGTGTATACCGGGACGAATCTCACATTGAAATAGTTTAGTCTCTTTTAATGAGAGGCTTAGCAATAAGTAGAAGCTGTCAGTACAAGGGCAGAACTTTGCTGATACGCCGCGATCTATCTTACATCTGGTATAACTTTGCTGATACGCCGTGATCTATATCACATCTGGTATAACTTTGCTGATACGCCGCGATATATATCACATCTGGTATAACTTTGCTGATACGCCGTGATCTATCTTACATCTGGTATAACTTTGCTGATACGCTGATCTATCCCACATCTGGTATAACTTTGCTGATACGCCGTGATCTATCTCACATCTGGTACAACTTTGCTGATACACCGTGATCTATCTCACATCTGGTACAACTTTGCTGATACGCTGATCTATCTTACATCTGGTATAACTTTGCTGATACGCCGTGATCTATCCCACATCTGGTACAACTTTGCTGATACGCCGTGATCTATCTCACATCTGGTACAAATTTGCTGATACGCTGATCTATCTTACATCTGGTATAACTTTGCTGATACGCCGCGATCTATCTTACATCTGGTATAACTTTGCTGATACGCCGCGATCCATCCCACATCTGGTACAACTTTGCTGATACGCCGCGATCTATCCCACATCTGGTATAACTTTGCTGATACGCCGCGATCTATATCACATCTGGTATAACTTTGCTGATACGCCGTGATCTATCTTACATCTGGTATAACTTTGCTGATACGCCGCGATCTATCCCACATCTGGTATAACTTTGCTGATACGCCGCGATATATATCACATCTGGTATAACTTTGCTGATACGCCGCGATATATATAGTATCTGGTAGGATGTTATCAACGTGGCACATTTTAACTTTGAATAATTATGATCCGACTATTTGTTTGCGAATTTTTTGTTTGGATCTAAAACCCAACCTAACATAACCTAACCAAAGTCGATAGTGTATGTATATATTGCATAAAAAATATATATATATCGACTTTATTTTAAACTCATTCGACACCTTTGCTTATTTGGTGGCTTGTCTTTCTATTGAGTAAGGTCCAGGGTTAGATTCCCGACATGCCGAAAATGTGAAATGTGGATTTCTCCTTTGCCATTGATGGATTAACGTACGAGTTCTGTGCGTTGGGTCGTTTCTAGATTTAAGTTTGTAAGTCGTGTGCTAATCTAATCAGTTGGTTCAGGAAGTGCAAAATAGTAATGGTAAACTATTCCAAACCTTCCTCTCACCCCTTCATTAATCAGGGTGGTTTGAAAACGTTCTTAAACTAATCCACGACCTCACTGGGCGCGGTAAAAAGTCTCAAGCTGACACGGAATTGTCTTGGACCGGTGAGTGGCGCAATACGATCGCTTGCGTTGCATTTAGCATAGATTTCAAAACAATAAACTAGTGTATGACTCAATAGGAGCGTCTTCTTTCTATTCCTCATTTAATGTCCTAAAAAGGTGAATATTAACTAGATTTAGAAGGGTGGTTGCATATATCCTCCCCCTTCCCTTCCTTGGCTACCCGCCTGCCAAGTCGCTGTAAATAACTTTTAACAAACTATGTGGTCAAATAGAACGCGTCACTCGTAATAGACTCTACTGCCGATAACGGGGAGATTTAGGTTCAAATCCCGGTCGGATGTACTGAGAATGTTTTTTCCTTCATGGTTTTACACTCTCTCTATATATGCAAATATGGGTACGCTCTTCCAAAATTAGTCTTCCTAGTTTATACATGGGGTGAAAAGTCGGCTATTGGATAGCAACCTAGGTTGTAAACGGTATTCCTAAATATATTTATATATATAAAAAATACCTTCAGCTAGTTTTGTATACCTCAAAGCTAAATATTAGGCTAATAGAACAAACCACAAAGCTAAATATTCGGCTAATTGGACAGACCGCAAAGCTAAATATTCGGCTAATCGGACAGACCGCAAAGCTAAATATTCGGCTAATCGGACAGACCGCAAAGCTAAATATTCGGCTAACCGGACAGACCGCAAAGCTAAATATTCGGCTAACCGGACAGACCGCAAAGCTAAATATTCGGCTAACCGGACAGACCGCAAAGCTAAATATTCGGCTAA